>JAODAL010033193.1:0-45890 GCA_025379985.1 Phyllomedusa bahiana | reverse complement strand
CCCCCCCCCTTAGGCCTCCCCACCTTTTTAGGCGCAGAAACCGAGGATGAGATCCCGATTCAGGATGTTAGATTCGGGCTCCCAGGTTTTTCCCGGGTTCCGAAGCCCTTCCAACCCAAAGAGGAAAAACGCCCTCCCCTGACCGTCTTCAAGCCAAAAAGTCCTTTACCCCGAAGATGTCAGGGGACCCTACTGGGGAAGGCTCACTTTCTTCCCGAGTGAACCTTTTCAGAACCAAGGCTTAAGGGAGGGATACATGAAAGCTTGTGGACCGGAGAGAGGGGGCAAACAGAGCTTATATGTCACAGGATTCAGCTGCCGAAGCACCTTGAAGGGTCCGAGGAAGCGAGGACCCAATTTAAGGTTAGGCGCACATACTGCTACCATTTCAGTACATTGTACCAAGGAACCAATCATAGAAACAAATTACATATTTTTTCCTGGCAGGACTCAAATATATGAAATATTGGTGGCCCTTTTTTTGGCTAAACTGGGTGCTTGAAGAGAACAGAGTGCTGATTTTAACAAACTGAGTAAAAACGGAGAAAAAACTGGAATTAAAAAAAACCTCTTTTATTTAATATTTAAATCTCTTTAAATTTTTTTTTTTTCCCCTTCATTGCGGTTGCACCGGATAATGGCACTTCACGCAACTTCCAGCATGCACAATCTGCCATTTTATGCACACTGGAGCAAGGGGTCCAGGGTGAAACCGCTGTAGCAATTGAGCATTTGCTACCTGGGAGCTCCATTTAGACCTAAGGGGGCAAAGCGACACTGAGGGGGGATTGACAAGAATAAAAAGTTTTTACCTTTAAGCAAACATTAGTTGGCAAATTTTGAGGGTGGATATGGATCAGCGGAGGAGCCCTGTACGGGTTAACGTAGACAGGGACTCTAGGGGTCCAAAAAGGAAGGCCCTTCTCTTCCCGAATTCCTAGAAAATTGCCCAATTTGTGAAATGCTGGAAAAAACGTCTCAAAATGGGACCCCAGTGGACACTGCCTTCCCAGCAGCCGGAAATCAGCCCAACATATAGGGGATGGGAAAGCAGGTAAAAAAGACAGTTAGTAGTTGTAGGGTTCTAAATCAGGAAAACGGATAAAAATTTGCGCCAGGGCCCCTCAACCAAATGGTTTGCTTCCCCCGGGGCCCGGTTTTGGCTGTGGTGGACCGGGGGGTAAATTACGGAGGGGGTGGCGTTACCCCGCTGTAGGTGGGGCTCCTAAAGAATAATTTTAAAAAACTAGGGTCAAAGCGAAGGGAAGGGCCTCCAAGTTTGTTTTCCCGGGAAAAAGCCGGCCATGCGCACTCAAAAGACAAACGGGGGCTCAGGGGGTTTTAAAACATGGGAAGTCTTGGTGTAGGACAGAGGGTTTTTGGTTTTTTAAAGCACTGGGGGATTTTTCATTGGGAAATCTTTTTCTTACAGATAAAAATTTACCTGAAGGAAGGGAGTCGCTGTCTTTGGGAAAGAAATTCTAGAAGGGGGGGCGGAGTATTTAAACTAGGGTGAGGGGGGAGGACAATAAGAAAAGAAGGAAGAAGGGTTGAGAGTGGGCAGACATATCGGTGGGTGGGGAAGTGGAATGGGGGAGGTGAGTAAACCCTGGATAAGGAATCCATTTTTGCAAACCAGCATTGAAAATATGGACCCACAATATCTCGTAATCTCATGCCATCAAAAAATTGTAAAAAAAATCACATGCTGTCCACTAAAGTATAATTTAACCCATGCCATCACTGAAAGGGTAATGTAAATCCCACCATCACCAAAGGAGAGATGTTTAAAAATCCGTCATCAACGGAACGTTTAATCCTATGCGTCTACTGACGGTTTAAATTTGATCCCCGCCGTCAATGAACAGTTAGATACAATCCCAAAAACCTTTGACGGGGAAATGTAAAACTAAGGGAACTTAAAATGTCTTTATTCCAAATGCTAGAAGTCTTGCAACCAAAATGGGGGAACTGAGGGGTTAGTTTAGAGGAGCGATTGAGGGTAGTTTGCGAAACATTGATGGACTCCTCGCAGAAAGGGCGGGAACCCTTTAGGCTTAATCTTTTGGGAAAGACAGAGCGAACGGGAGGGGAGGGGGAAGTTTGCCCTTGTATAAAAGGAGTGTTATGAAGGCAAACGTAAAGAAAAAAATCCAAGCGGATACTAAAAAGGGGTACCGCAAGATTTTTGGGGGGGGTCCATCTTTGGGGGCCTTCACCGAGCAATGTAGCCAAGGAAAGGAAGGCGGGTGCAGGGAATACACATTTCCCCAGCGGGCGTACAGTCGGTTGCTACGCAACTGGGAAGAACCTGGCGCACTTGTGTCCATGGCCCCTGAAAAACCCAAGGAGAAAAATAAAGGTTGTAAACTAGGCCCCTATAACCCCAGGTGTACAAGAGACCCCGGAAGACATGTTGATGAGTTCGGGAACCCACCGCTGGAGCGTTACAGACCCAAAAGGGCATCCCCGAATACTAAAAAATGTCCATCTGGGGTTTTTTAAAACGCCGTTTTCCCCACTCGCCCCCTCCCTTTT
Organism: Phyllomedusa bahiana; assembly: GCA_025379985.1. Taxonomy (NCBI): domain Eukaryota; kingdom Metazoa; phylum Chordata; class Amphibia; order Anura; family Hylidae; genus Phyllomedusa; species Phyllomedusa bahiana. The sequence continues at coordinate 43,352 of JAODAL010033193.1, read as the reverse complement.
CTGATAAAGGTTATAGGCCCCCCAGGTCCAATTTGGAAAAAAACCTTACCCCCCTTTGAAAAACGGCCCAAAAATTTTTCTGAGACCCATTTGGGGGGGGGTAGCGTTTTTAAAAGGGTTTAAACTTTTAAAACCCCTTAGCCCAAATACACGGACGGAGGGAGCCATCCTTCTTCTGCACGAAAAAAAACCCCGGTCCGGCGGGAGAGGAGGATTTAAACGGATGAACCCTTTTTCTCAAAATTCTCCTAAATGTAGGCCGACAGGGCCTTTAGTCTCCAGAAGGACAGCGGGTAGACCCCCCCCCCGGGGTGGACGGGTTTTCCATGGGGGGAGGTAAAAAGGGAAAAGTCGAAAGGGCCCGGATGTGGTGTCAGCGAATCGGCCTCTTTCTCGGGGAAAACCCCCCCCAAAGTCCTGGAAACCCCGGCCCGGGCGGGGCCGGGCAACGCTTGAAAAAGGGGGTGCGGAAAGGGGTAGGCACCGGGCGGGGTTTACCCCAAGCAAGGGTTTCTGGCATTCTTTTTGCCCAACCCCGGCCCAGGACTTTCCCCCCGCCTTTTTTGCCCCCCTTCCATTTCGGACCCCCCGTAGGGGCGTGATTTGGGGGGGGCACCCCAGGGAAGCCCCAAGGGGAAATCGCCGAGGAAGCAGGGGAAACAGAACGGGAAATCGATTCTTCCCCTTTAAGTAGCCCCCCAAAACGATGTCCCCCGGGCCGGGGTTTAATGTATTTGGTTTGGGCCCACGAGGACTCCCCACTGACCGAAGAAATAAGCGGGCGGCTTCCCCAAACCCCAGACAAACAGGTATGTCGGAACCCCGGGGTACCAATGAGGCCGGGATGAATTTTCCCGGCCCCCCCCGAACCCCAAAAGGGCAACCCGAAACGAAGGACCACATCAAAAAGTCACCTCCACTGGCATCAAAAAAACGTGGAGAGGAAAAAACGGGCACCTAGGACCGCCTCTCCTACGGCACCAAGGGTGAGCGTTTCCCCGGACCCTGGGGACGTAGGGGGCCCTTTCTGCAAAATAAACCGGGCAAAAGCGCAGAAAGAGAAAATTTTTTTTTGGGTTCCCGGCGACGGTTCAGCTCCTGCTCCAAATAAATGGGCCCGGCCCCTTTTTGCAGGGGTTTTCCCCCCAAAAGGGGCCCTTGGGGGGGGGTTTAAGCAAGGGGGAAAAAGCGGGAACACAGGACCGGGAAAAAACCTTTGAGGGGGGCGGGCAAAAGTTTTTTTTCTGACGAAAACCCTTTCCTGCCTCCTGCGAACCAAAATATCGATACGATTTGCCAGAAAAAAGATTCACTCAGGGGGGAAAGGGGAGGTCTCTTGCTGCCAAAGCCCCAAATCCCCTTTCGGACAGACCCTTTTTGAAAGGGGCCTCAGAGGGCGGCACCTTTCCAATGACTCCGAACCGGGGTAAAAAATTGGGACCGCATAGCCCTCCCCCAGAGGATTCGCCCGACGGGCTAAAGAGGGCTGCCCTCAGCAGGGGAAGCACCGCCCCGGCCCCTCAAAGGGACGGGCAAAATTTTCCTGGGGGAAGGGAAACTTAGACCCCAAATTTCACGGGGCCCGTTCCTTTCCCCAAGGGGGGGTCCCCAACCCAAAGGGCCCCTTCCCCCGGAAAAAAAGGCTCACCACAAAGGGCCCCCTTAGACCTCTCCCGGGGGAAAACCTAAATCCCCCAAACATTCCACGGCATAAGCACGGGTAATAAAAACCCCGGAAAAATTTGGGGAAAATCCCCCGGCAAAGCTATGGGTAAGGGGCCAAAAGTTTGGGGTCCCACGGTACCCAAAAAAGGAAAAGGCCTCCGTAGAAGGGAGTCACCGAGGGGGCCCCGCAAAAGGGGACGGGTTCGGGGGTTTGCGAGGAGCGACGCATCAGGGCGGAGACGGCCCAACAGCGTGCCTTTTTGTGCTTTTTCCCTGCGACGCGGGCAACCTTTCCGCCCTTAAGAAAGCAAACCCTTGGCGGGGGCACCGGGGCCGGGATCCAAAGGCTGGATCTAACGAAAGGGCGGGGTAGGGAACCGCTGGACCCCCGCAACGATGATAGTTAACCCCCACGCCAGGGAACGTAATCTAAGTACCCCCCCTTTTTTCACCAGAGCCCGCCGCAAAGCAGGAGGGGATTTCCCCTGCGGCGGAGGCAAACCAAAATCGTCCCCCCTGCCGTGCCCTTCTTCCCGATGGGGGCCCGCGGGAAACGAGGCACAAAAATCGTAGTCCGAGAACCCGTGGTCAGGGGCGGGCAAAAGGCCAGGGCGGGCGGAAAAGGGTTTGGTTCGGGACGGGCCCGGGAAAGGGTCAGGGCAGGGGGCCCAGAGGTTCGGATGGGGAAAACAAAGAAAAAGGGGTCTGGTAAAAACGGAAAGGTGACAATCACTTGAGGAACGCTTTCTCTAAGGCTCGGGGCAACATAGATCCAGCAGGGAAGGGGACGTGGGGAAAAACTATATGGGGGCAGCCCCCCAAATTTACCCAATTACCCGGGCATTTTGTCCCAAAAAAATTTTACAAGGACGAGCGCGCCTGGGGGGCGCCATGCGAAATTCCCCGGCCCCCCGGGGGGAACGAGGATCGAGGGGAGCGAATCTGGGAGGGGGAGGGGAGGGGTTTGCGACAAGGGCCCCGCGGGTGGCCCGCGGCGCCACCCGTCCCCGCCGGGCCCCTGTAAAGGAAAACGGGGGGGTGTAAACCCGCAGCCCCGGCCCAGACCGCGCCCAAAACCCCTTACAAAAGCAGGCTTAGGGGCTGTATAGGCGGGCCTTTGGGGGCTGATAGGCGACTAGGGGGGTATAGGCGGGCTGGGGCCCTGTATAGGCAAGCTAGGGGCTTTTATAGGCAGGCTTAGGGGGTGTATAGGCAGGTTTTGGGGGTTTAAAGGAAAGGCTTGGGGGTGAAATGGGGGAGGCTAGGGTCTGTAAAGCAGATTTGGGGGAAATGGGCAGGCTGGGGGTGTATAGGAGGCTTGGGGGGTTATAGGCGGGCCCTTAGGGGTGTAAAAGGTCAGGCTTGGGGGGGTGAAAGGCGGGCCGGGGGCTGTATAGGAAAGGCTAGGTGCTGTATAGCGGGCCCTAGGGGGTGTATAGGCAGGCTAGGGGGAAATAAGGCATTTTAAAAGGGGTGTAAAAGGCAGGTTTTAAAGGGTTTTAAAAAGGCAGGTTTAAAGGGGGTGTAAGGCGGGCCCTTAAGGGGGGGGGAAAAAATGGGGCAGGCTTAGGGGGTTTTTTAGGCAGGCTTGGGGGGTTTTAAAGGGGCGGGCGGGGGGCTTTTATCCCGGCGGGGGCGGAAATACCCGGGCGGGGGCTGAATAGCGGGTTTTATGGGGGTGTATAGGCAGGCTTTTTGGGTGTATAAAAGGTTTTTGGGGCCCTGTATGGGCAACTGTGGGCAAAAATGGGCAGGCTGGGGGCTGTATAGGCGGGCTTAGTGGGATTTAAAAGGAAAACCCTAGGGGGTGTAAAGGCAGGCTAAGGGGTAAAAGGGGCCGCTAGGGGGTGTATAGGCAGGCGGGGGGGTTTTTTTAAAGGCAGGCTTAGGGGTGTATAGGGAGGCTTAGGGGGGTGTAAAGGCAGGCTTGGGGGGTTGTAAAGGGGAGGCTGGGGGGTGAAATAGGGGGGCATAGGGGGTGTATGGGCCCAAGGGCTTGGGGGTGTAAAAGGCAGGCTTGGGGGAAACCCAAGGGCAGGCTTAGGGAGGTATAGGCAGGTTTTAGGGCGTATACAGGCGGGGGGCTGATAGTCGGCGGGGGGGTTTATAGGCGGGCTTAGGGGGTATAGGGAGGTTTAGGGTATACGGGGCAGGCTTGGGGGGTGTATAGGGAGGCTAGGGGGTGTATAGGAGGCTTAAAAGTATAAAAGGCGGGTTGGGGGCAAAAAATAATAAATATTTACTCCCTTGGTCCACGCTCCCCCCGATCGCCGCTCACTCCCCCGCTACTTCCCTGCCCTCTGTGCTCAGAGCAGGGGGCGCGGTAGAGGGACGCACCGGCCACCCACTGCACAGAGCGCGGCGGGGGAAGTAGCGAGGCATTGTCGCTCCGCCGCAACCCTCCCGGCGCGCCCGAACGCTCGGGCCAGAGGGCCCGGGTTCAGGCGCTTTCCCGGGGGCCCCCACTCCGGGCCGGAGGGATTAACCAGGGAAGCGAGCAGTAGCGCCCCCGGGGGGCGGGGGGGCCCCCAGGCGCACGGGCCCCGGAGCAACTGTCTTTTGTACCCCGCAGTTACCCCCGGGGAGCGGTTTACAAAATCAGAACAAAACGGGTCGGAAACAACCCGGGGTCGGGAGAAAGGGTAAGCATACAAACAAACATCAAGGAAGGCAGCCGGGAAAAATATCGCAGGACAGCACTCGCTAGCGGGAGTTTAAATTGATTCTAAATACCCCCCCCCGGGCTGTTTGGGATTTTCCCCCGGGTTTCCCCCCATTGGGGTGCGACATCCCCTCGTCAGGAAATTGCTGAGCCTCTGTCATCACAGAGCGCCAGAGAAGTGTATCAGGGGGGGTCGAAATCCCTCGCAGATGTTCCCCCCCCCTCAGGCCAAAACCCCCCTACCCTACAGTTGTCCCCTGCTTGTTCAAACGCCCCTTGGTCGGACCACCTTTCGGGCGCTTAGCTTGGGGGCTCACTCCCTGCGTGTTTTTAATCAAAAAAAGTTGTTTTTTTACTCTTTGATCTTAGATAAGGTACCATGGAAGGTTGTCCCACCTAAAGGCTGAATTATGAATCTTTTATTTACTCATTGTTAAAATGTTTGTCCAGATCCCCAAAAATAATATTCTGCCTATACTCATCTTCCTCTGGTCCTTGGTTCCAGTACTGTTTTCATTCTTCTTTTTTGCAAATGGGGAGGTCTCTGCTGCAGCTGATGACTGGCAGCAGTGGTCACAGCCCCTGTTAAACAGCATTCGAATATAAAGTTCAAGGACCTTAGGTGGTCACAAGGTTCTGCCACTAGGTGGAGTACAACAGACATGCCAACAAATTTGCGTCAGTAGCCATAGGTACTAATTATGGGTTGCCCTTCCTGGAATGGCTATAGCGTTGAGTGGGTGGACATTCCCACACTCCAGGACAGGTTGGCTATATTTAAAAGCCTGGATCGGGTGTCCCCTTTGGGTGTGTTCAGCTGCCCAAAAGCTGGGAGAACAAAATGCTGAGGAACTTTACCCCCACAGGTTTGAGGAAGCCAAACCAATGGAACTGGTAGGAAATTGGTTTGGGGTGCTAGTACTAGACTCAGACAATGGGTTTGGAGGGTTCTCATTCCCCTTAGTGGGGCCCGGGCAACCAGGGTTTAATATGTATGTTTGTTTCTGTTTTCTATGGTTCCATAAATCTGTGCCTAAATGAAACTGGATTAAGCAAATTAGACCAAACCATGTGGCTCATGTGACGTATGTCCCATAGACATCTCACGAAGGACGGGAATCCGTGAGCTAATGACCCCCGAATTGTCCAAGATGACATCCAAGTGGAATATAAATTTCCCTCCAAACCCTCTTGGGATAAAGGGGTTTTTAAATAGGTATAAAAACACAAAAAATATGTATCTTTGTTGCCCCCAAATTAAGGAAGATTCTGGTTGGGCCCCTAAAACCAGGGCTTGTTCTTTCTCTTATCCCAAAAAATTTCCCTTTGCAAGGGAGCTATTTTTCCCTTTAAAATAGAAAAAATAAAAAATAAATTTAAAAGGGCCCTTTGACCCGAAAGGGGCCCCTACGGTGATGTTCCTCCACCCTTTACCGGGAAACCAGTGGGTCCTTTGACTATGACTTGGGAAGAATTTGCCAAAGAACCTTCATTGAGGCTTTCTAAAGAAACAAACATAAGTTATAAAGTTCAAAGGGTTGATGTAGTAAATATGAAATTCTGTCCAATGAAGTGATTACAAGTTTTGTGATTATTTTTTTTTCAATTTTCAAAACACATGTATGAAAACTGTCTAGGTCTAAGATTTTCTTTGTTGCCCATAGCAACCAATCAGAGTGCCCCTTTAATTTCCTATGGCTCGGGAAAAAAATAAAAGGGGCGCTCGGGAAGGGTTTTTTTTGGGGAAATTTACAGCAGCCCCTACACATTTATAAATTCCCATTTTACTTTTCTCTTGGTTTTTCGTATAGATGGTGCACATATAATGAAAATGAAATTTCAAAAGGGGGAATTCTTGTTTTTAATAAAAGGGTTCCCCCCCGTCATATAATATATGTTCAAGGACCCCTTTTTGCCATATTTTCCCTAAGGGGGAAAAACAAAAAAGGGATAAAATTTTGAAAATATGATGGAAAAAAATTTTTAGAGAACTTGGGCTGCCATAAAAATTTAAAAAGGTTTAAAGGGAAATTTATATCTATATTTTCCCAATAAATTTTGGATCTGATGATAAATGTAAAACCCCATATGTTAGTAAGCCTTTCTCCCCCTACCAAAGGCCGAGGGAGGGTAAACCCAATGAAATAGTTCTCCCCCCCATAGTCACATTCTTCTTGGGTTCATTTTGGGGGGACAAAAGGAAAATTTTTAATTTAGGGAAATTAGCCCCAAATTTTTGGGAAAATTCGGGGGGGACTGTAAAAAAGGACAATTGGGGGTTTTTCACCTCACATAAACCTTTTAAAGAAACAGGAGGGACCCCCAAAACTCTTTAAAAAATGCCCCAAAAAAAACCATATTTCTGTATAAAAAGCTTTAAAATTTAAATACACAGAAACTCATTTCGGGGTAAAAAGACCCAGCTTCATTTAAAAAAAACATGATGCCCAATACACTAAGAAGTAAGGTGCAAGTATGTATTTGGATTCATAGATACCGGAGATCCCCAGCTGCCGCCTTACAGCCCCCCGGCGAGACAGCAATTAAGGAGGGGGCTTTTTGGTCGACATTCTAGCAAAATTTTGGTCCATTTTCCAGGGCGACAATTTTCTCAAAAAAAATTTTCCCTTATCCACAGCCAAGCTGCCCCTGAAAACCTTTAAACCCCCATCTTTCAGGCCCCCCTTTTTCCAAAGCTCAGCCCTGTCCCCCCACCATAAAGTTTAACAGCTTCTTTTAGAAAAAAAATTGCTACCCAAAACTTGCTGAAATTTTAACCTGACTCCCCAATCGAAAACACAAAAGGCCCGGGGAAAATTTCCTTAAATATCATTTTTTTTATATAAAATTATATATAAAATAAATATTTTATATAATTTTTATATAATATATATTATATTATATATATATATTAAAAATATATTTTATTATAAAATACATATATTTTCTTTTAAAGGCCTGTAAAAAAATTACTTCAAACTAAATTAGGCCAAATCCAAAAAGGAAACTAAAGCCCCCACCCTCCATCCCCTCGGGGGGAAAAGGAAAAAAAACCGGGAAAAAAACCATAGGGAACCATGGCTGGGGTTTGGGCCCTTTCCCCCTGGGTTTTAAGGGTTTAACACCAGAAAAAAGAAATAAAAATCCCAAATTTTCAAAAGGGAAAAACAAAAGTTTTTTACCTTTGTTTCCTTTATTTGGACCACAAAAGGGTTAAGATGGGCAAATTGAGTATTGAGGCGGGTTTTGGGCAGCGGGCCCTTGCCCGGGAAATTATGGCATTCAACAATCCTCTGCTTATGTCTTACAAGAAAGCACGTAGTGTGAGAGATACTTTAATGAAGACAGATATACGTAGGTCCTTCTGAGAAGTGCTTAAAAGGAGCAATGTCCCTTGTCTCAATTACTCTTGTTATGGGAGTATTGTCAGAGGGAAGTTTTTTGTACACCCACAGACGGGTAAGAGATTTGGAAAAAAACGGTGGTAAACCGGGTTTCAAAAGAAATTTGTAAAAGGCCACGGGGGAATAGGGGGAACCCCCAGTGGGCCCCTGGCAGGGGTAGACCGGAAATTTTTTTTTTTTAATTGCATTTACAACCTAAAGTAGGGAAAAAAAACCCAGATACAAAAGCCCAAAAAGCAAGATGAAAAGGGATAGGGAGACCTGTAGATAAATTTCAGTAGCTGTGGGGTTTGGGGGCCCCTAAAAAAAAATTCCCCCGGGGCCCCAGAACCCCCTCAATGGTGGGGCCCTAGAATAAAGCCCCCTTTGGGGGGCCATAGGCATCCACTCCGCCCGGGTTGTATACATTTTGGTTCCGGGCCTTTTTGGGTTATTTTACATCCCCCGGGCCATTTTTATTAGGACACCTTTTCCAAGGCTCGTTAAAAAACTTAATTTCTAATCACCCAATCACATGGCGGCAACCTCAGTGAAATTTAGGCTTGAAACCCATGGCCCCAAGACAATCTCCTGCATTTTCAAACCGGGGAATCGTATGGGAAAAAAAGGGTAAATTTGATTCCCTTTTTGAACGGGTAGGGTTTTTTTGGGCCAGAAGGGTTTGGCCCGAGTTTTTCCCAAAACTGTGATCTCCTGGGATTTTAAAGGGCAAAACCTTCCCCTTAGGGTTTACGGGAAATGGCCCCGAAAAAGAAAAAAAAAACCAGTGAGGGGCCCAAGTCCTGTGGGGGGAAATGCATTTTTAAATCCCAAAGGGGTCAAAGGAAAAATGGGAAAGACGGTTCGAGCTGATAAAAAGGGCAACAGTGACTCAAAAACCCCCCGTTTAAAAAACCCAAAAAGGCAAAAGGGAAGCATTCTGAACCCCACAGTAGGGCCCAAACTTTGAGGCGGGGGGCTACAGCAGCAGAAAAACCCACCCCGGGGGTTGCCACCCCTTTAAGAAAAAAACAGGAAAACTGAGGCTCCATTTTCCCCAACTCATCAAAATTTGGGACATTAGAAGTTTGGAAAAATTTTTTCCCTGGTTGAGGAGTCTCGATTTCTGCGCGATTTTCGGATTTTTAGGGTCACTTTTTGGGCCCCGTCAAAAACCCTTTGAAAGCATGGACCCCAACCTCCCTTTGTTTTCAACGGTTCAAGGCTGGTGGGGGTGGTTCATGGTGGGGGAAATTTTTTTTCTTGGCACTCTTTGGGGGCCCCTTGGAAAAAATTGAGTTTCGTTTGCAAAAATTTGGGTTGAATCAAGCCCCGAAAAATTTTGAGGCAGTTCTGAAAAAAAAAGGGGGGCCCAAAACCCGTTACTAGCAGGGTTTGTACCTAAAAAAAGTGGCCGGGTGAGTGTAAAAAAGGTGAAACTACCCAAAAAGAAAAAACCCGGCTTTGGGGCAAAAAAGCACGTTTCACCGATCCCTTTTGGTTTTTGCCTGTTCCTTTTCATTTCAGGGTTAGGTCAAAAATTTGCCCCAACTTCATTTTGGAAATTTTATGATGTCCCCCCCTTTTAAGACAAAAAGGGGTGACAACGAAATTAGAGATGTGTAAAACAAGGAAAAGATTTACACAGAATATTTTGGGAAGTAAATGGATTAAATTTTGGGAAAATTATAAAGTTCTTTGGGGATAGACCAGACTGGGGTTGTGTTTGATTCTCTGAAAATCCCGTAATAATCGAGTAAAAACCCGGGAGTTTTTAAAGCACAAAAAAAAGGGGGGAAAAATTTCGACCCGGGCTCATACCCGAGCCCACTGTCGGAAACCCCGGGGCGGGGAGGGCCCCAAAGGGTCCCGACGGGGACCTTCAGTTATTTGGGGGACTCCTCGGGGGGAGCCATTTTAGTAGAATCCCGAGAAACCTGACAGTGTGGGCACCGGGGGCCCAGGCCGCCCGGGGGAAGCCCCCTTTAAATGGGGACTCCTAAAGGAGCCCCAATAACGGGAATCCCGGAATCGGGCTGACAGTTTTCCAGGCACTGCAGTGGCCCGTGCGCTGTCAGTATCTTTTCCCCCTGTAGGTGACTCTTCCAGAGCACTTTGCGGGAGAGGGGGATACCCTGGATGCAGAGGGGGAGCGCTCCCCTGCCCCCACAGTGGACTGGGCGGCCGCAGACTCCCGGCCCCCCCGGGATTTCCCCCCGGGCACAGGCAGCGGGTGCCCCATCATGCTGCGTGCCGGCCTGAGGGACATAAACCTGCCTGTGCGCAAGGGGAAAGGGGAAAGCCGCGGGGGGCCCGGGGAGGGGGCAAGGAGGCGGGAGCGGGGAGGGGAGGGAGAAAGGGGGGAGCAAGGTAAGTATTTTTTTTTTTTAAAAAACCATGCCTATACCTGCCTTTTTGGCCCCCATACCTGGGGGGGACCTATAGCCTGCCTATCCCTGCCCATCCCTGCCTATCCCCTGCCCATACCTCCCAAAATTCCTCCCTTGCCTTCCTATACCTGAAGGGGGGGCCTAAAGCCCCCTATACCGGCCCATCCCTTGCCTAAAAGGCCTGCCCATATAGCTGGGGGTTACCTATACCCTGCCTAAACCCCCCATACCCTCCCTAAGCCTCCCTTCCCTGCCTATACCCCCTCCCTATCCCCTGTTTGGGGGGGGACCAAAACCCTGCCTAACCCTCCTTTTAAGGGGGGAACCTAAACCCCTTTACCGGGCCTGTAACAACCTAAAACCTGCCTAAAACCCGGGCCTTTTTGGGGGTAAAAACCCCCCCCCCTTTTAGCCTGTTTTGGGGGAACATATAGGGGCCCTTTCCCCACCCTATGGGGGACATTAAACTCCCCTTTTCCAATGCCTAAAACCCTGCCTTCGGGGGGAAAAATTTTAAAACTCCCCTATCCCAGCCTTTTTCTGCCAAAGGGGGACTTTTAAACCCGGGGCCTATACCTCCCTTTTGGGGGAAAATTAAACTCCCTTTGGGGGGACATTAAACTGCCTACATCTCCCAAAGGGGGGGGACTTAAAACTGCCAAATTATCTGCCAATGGGGGAAATTAAACTCCCCTATTTTTAATTTTTTTGGTATCATTTTTTTTTTTTAAAAATTTTCACCAGTAGCCGCCTTTTTTCCCCCCCTTTGGCTTAATCGAGTAAATTTTAAGTTTTTTTCCCATTTTTTTTTTCCCAAAAAGTGGGGTTTTCCCTCGGCTTACTTGGGTCCTTTTACTGGGTTTTATTACTTTAAGTTTTTTTAAACCCTTGTCATTTTTGGATGATTGATTTTTTTTTTTTTTTTTTTAGATGGTTTACCAGAACGTCAACGATGTGAAGAAATATCTGAACCTGGCTTTGAGCCTTCTGCACGGATTTATCTTTTTGCCTCATTTGTTGTCATAATTATGACAATGTGCTTAAAGGGGTTGTGTGAGAATCCCAAAAAAACAAGAACACATAATGGAGGTATGCTAACGGGACCCAGTAACTATCCGTCCTCAATCCAGTGTCCTGTGAGATGACTTTACAGGCGCTGTTATATCGCATATTATTGCTATGTTGGAGCTTTCTCTTCACTTGGCTAGTGGACGGGGCTACAGTTGCAGGTGTGTTGCATGAAAACTTCATTTCCCCACAATAGCCTCATTTTCCTCACACAGCTGAGCTGAAGTCTCCGTCACCTCTGTCAGGGCTGCTTGCCGTCGTCACCTGGTTTTAAACAATGAGAGTCCTATCATGTTTATTTATATTTATATTTAGTATTTAAATACTTTAAGCAGAGGTGAACGTCTATTGCAGTGTTTTTCAGTCATAATACCCAAAAACAGGTCAAGTATTTCAGGATCTCTCAGTGTGCACAATGACTTATATTTACGACGATGGGCAAAATTTCTCAAAATTCAGAGTGCGGTCATTTCGCCGAATTTACTGACATAAAATAATTTAGGTACGAAATTACTTTTGGAACGAATCCACGTAAAAAAACAAGCTATTTCAAGGCTGCACAGAGCCTCAGGGTGCTGTAGAACGTTGTGAATGCTTTAAATATGCAGCAGGGAAGCTTGGTTTGGTCTTCATACAATGTTGGTTTTGGTATGACACGCACTGATTGCCGCCGCTCTTTAGAATCAGCTGTCATATAAAATTCCCTGGGCCAACTTATGTGGGCAAAAAACTGACCAAAAAATGAAGGGGGAATGTAGCTGATAAAGGTCATGGCAGCGGACTTGAAGCTGGGAAAAAACAAAGCTGATGGGCTCAGTGGCAAACATCCGAGTCGAAAGAGTGTGGGAGGTGACCGGCGGCAGCACAGGCAGCAGCAAGCATGGAGGTTCAGACAGTGCACAATGACATTCTGGAGGTGGTAATATAATTAAAAACAGGAGAGGCCACAGAAGTGGCACAATGACAGAGAGTGGAAGTCACGGCAGCAGCAGCATGAGGTCAGGACAGTGGCACATGACATTTGGAGGTGGGCAAAAAACAGGATGTAGGGACCTCAGTGTTGACAATGACACAGTTTTGGAGGTAACGGTGTAGCTGCTGCATTGAGGTCAGACAGTGGCAACATTGCATTCTGGACGAGGTGGCACAAAAATACAGGAGTAGGCCACAGAGTGGCACAATGGGACACAGTGTTGTCGTTACGGCAGCAGCCACAGCAGCTGCAGAATCGAGGTCAGACAGTGGCACATTGTCATTATGGTGGTGGTCATAAAAAAAAAATCAGGAGTAGGCCCAGAAGTTGCACAATGAAGAGAGGGAAGTCACGGCAGCGCAGGAATGAGGTCAGGACAGTGCCAATGACATTCTGGAGGTGGCAAAAAAAAAAAAACAAAAAAACAGGAGTAGGCCCTACAGAGTTGCACAATTATGACACAGTGTGGAGGGTTCACGGAGCAGCAGTCCTGAGGCAGCAGTGGCACAATGGACATTCTGGAAGGTGGGCAAAAAAAACAGGATTAGGCATCAGAGTGGGCACATTGACACAGTGTGGTAGGGGCAACGGCAGCAGCAGCATGAGGTCTGGGGCAGTGGCACACATGACATTAAGGAATGGTGGCAAAACTGGAGTAGTAGTAGACCACAGAGTGGCACCATGACAGAGAGTAGAGGTTGACGGCGACAGGAGCAACACGCATGAGGTCAGAGAGTGGCAGAATGACACAGTGTGGGAGGTAACGGACACAGCAACCAGCAGGCATGAGGTCATAAAGTGGCACAGTGACGTCGTGGTGATGGAGGTCGGGTGGGCTACAAATATTACCTAGTCCCTGGTAAAAGTGGATGGTGGGCCGAGATGGAGAAAAACTGTCAGAAGTGTGTGGCATCAGGCGGGTGGCGGGAATTCAGTAATGTGGCTGAGGCAGGTAGTTGAACCCGGAGAACTCATTTATCACAGTTTAGGTGAGGTGTCACCATTGGCTGTTGTGAGAGTTGATCTGCCTAAGGCAACTTGGTGTGTGGTAAATCCTGGACGATCCCCCCCCAAACGGCCTGATCAATCTGACAAAGTTCTGTCTTTCCAATTTCCGTGGACATGCGGGTTCTCCTTGGGGTACGATGGCTCACGCCGCAGCTGATCACCTGCATCTTGATGTTACACTACTGAACGGGCAGGACAGATTGGTTCTACTGCAAACTCGGCAAAGTTGTGGCAATACATCCAGTTTGGTGCCCAGTAGTCCATGCGGATACCCTTCTATATACTGGGGTGGCAGAGTGCTGTCAAGTAGGCCACCACCTGTTGGTTTCAGGACTGGCTCCAGTCATGCTGCTGCTTGCAGCTGGCGAATACCCTCCAATAGGCGGGCTGGAGGAAGCTGGCTCATCAGTGCACTCCAGACTTAGGTTGCTGATGTTGGAGCTTACTTGCTCTAACCACACTTCACCAGCAGCCGCAGCAGTTAGTACGTGAGCGCTGAAGAACCCACCAGTCAGGGACCTTATCAGTGGAACTGGGACGATGCGCACATAGGCAGCGGCCAACTGACTTTGGAGGATTTCCCTTTTTGTATTTGAGTTTTGTCCTCCCTCACATAGATGGGGAAAAAGGCTCCCTTTTTGGGACCGGGTGGTATCGAGGGGGTACATTCAGGGTGGAGAGACAGGAAGTCCATCCATCTGCGGATGGGATTTCTCAAGCTGTCACTAGCCAGGCAAAATCGCATGCTGCGGGCCATCTGCACATGTTGACTCGGAGGGGGCTTCCTGGGCCTCCATCTCCTACTGTATACTGCCTCGGTGCTTGAGGGTCACCATCTGCCTCGTTTCCTCATCTCCATCTACCTTCCTCAGCTCTCATGCTCCTCTCTCTTGTCCACCTGGGTAAAAAATCCCACTATTTCACCAGGTAAATGATTCTTTCCTGCAATGTTCTCCTCCTCCTCCTACGTCTGGTCCCACAACGGACTCTCAATGTGGCAGCGGAGATATAGTCGCCACATCTCCAGTCCCTGCCCAGACAGATTTTTCAGCATCTGGCTTCCAGGAGAGATGAAGACAGTGGAATGACATTTTCATCCGTTGTCCTGGCGGGACTGACTAACATAAAGTTGGCTCCTCGAATGGCCTCAACAAACGGAGCCTGTCACGCATGAAGCTTGCCCACTGGCTGCACATCAAAGTTACACCGGGGAGGGTTACTCCTGTCCAACTGGTTCATCAATAAATCGTTTATTGGCCTTCGCTTGTTCATACAGTCGGTCCCAACATGTGCAGGCTGGAATTAACTGGGTGGGAATACCATGGATATCAAGTGTATGTTGGGGGAAGGCGTTTCATTGCCACTGCAATTAAGAGGAGGGTGTTCCTGGCTTTGTAGGTCATGATGCAAGCGTGCATGCACAGTTTCCTGGTCTTTTTCATCTTCTGAAGATAGGTGGAAGACTTCAGGAACACTTTTCAACACCAGATTGAAAACACATGAGCATGCAGGGCCGAGGACCCTCCATCCACACGGCAGACTGCGCAGAACACCATGTTACTCCCATTGTCCGCCCCATGGTTCGATTTGCAGTTGGCGCGGAGAAAGCCACACATCGATTTCTTGCTGCATGACGCGGAGCAGTTCCCCCCCTGTGTGACTTCGTTCGCCGAGGCAAGCCAGGTGTAGAACTGCGTGACAACGCTGTGCCCTACACATGTGGTATGATGGAGCAGTACTTGTGGGGTGAGATGGTGGGGGGTGGTGGAGGAGGAGGAGGTGGACATTGGGCGGGGAGCCGCAGTTTGACAACGTGGAGGAGAATGCGGCGTCTCCTGTCCAAGTTGTTGGTGTGGCTGGGCGGGAAAAGCACATTCCCCCAGTGGGCCGTAAAGGACATGTACTGGCCCTGACCGTAGTTACAGCTCCACAGGGTCCGTGCTGCCATGCACCTTGGAACAAACTGATAAGCTCAAGGACTGACCCACTTTCTGTTCTACATATTTATGAAGTGTGGTACTGCCTTTTTGGAAAAGAAAATTACGGCCTGGAACTCTCCATCTCGGCTCGGCACAAGCTAAAAAGTTCTCTTAACGGTGCAGAGTCCACAAATTTGGAAAGGGAGGACTGCAGTACCAACAACTTGGACAGGAGCACCCGGGCAGCGCTGCACCTTTTGGATGGGTTTTGGACGCATTTTGTTGTCTCTTTTCAATCGCCTCGGTGAACGGGCTGCTGCTGGCGCCATGAGTAGCGAGGAGCAGGAGCATCTGGACCAGGAGATGATGTCAAAGAGAAACAGTTACCTTCTGCAGAAGTGGTGGAGCCTTGACTGGCATGCGTGCCATTGGGCGCTGCTGCTGCTGCTGCGGCAGCAGGATGAGTCACCACATCTGAGCCACGTTTCTCCCAGGCCACCGGATGGTGACGCTGCATGTGTTGACGCAGGGCCGTGGTGCCAACGTTTGCTCCCTGGCCACGCTTCACTTTCTGCTTACAGATTCTACATATACCCATATTCGGCTCCTCCGGTGTCTTAGCAAAGAACTGCCACAACCGCGAGTATCGGATTTTAACCGCCAACGTTTCCCCATTTAGTGATACTGCCGCCGCTGCCTCGCTGAGCCCTGTGCCACCACTTTCTTGGAACTGCGAAGCGGGTTTTTTACCCCGTGGCCGCTTGGCTCCCGACCTCACACTGCTGCTACCCTGCTGACTCACAGCCACACGACCCACTTGCTGGCTGCGCCGCTGCCTGACGCGCAAGCTGACGCCCTATTCTCCTGACGATGAGGAAGCCCTTGCCTCACCCAGCTCCCAAGTGCGGTTGGCTACATCATCATCTATTTGTGTTTCATCGTCACTGCTGTCCTCATCACTGGTTTTGGGTATGCCGAGGCTGACCTCTCACAACATGAACTCCATGCCACTCTCAACATCTATACTTTGCCGCCTACTGCAAGAAGCAGGGAAAAGTAGCTGCTGACTGCCCTCATCAAATTGTTCATCCTCGCTATATAGTGGCGCTGAGCCCAGACCACATAGTAGATCTCTGGCTGAGGGAACCGGAGGGGACGAGGCGCGCTGGGGGACAGGTGAGGGCCGCTGACCCCCCCGGGCCATGAACAACTTAGGGTTGTGTCTGATGTTCCCACCGACTCTTGGCTGGGGTTGTCAGATGTCATCTGGGAGGAAGTGGATGACCTAGTCAACCAATCAAGAACCATTGGGTTTCTAGTCAGTACACGGCCGCTAGATGACAGCGGCAGTTGTTGCCTCACCGAGTGACCCCTGCTGCGACGTCCCTTGCTGTGCTGCGACCTGGGCCCGCTCCCGGAATGTTTATGCCACTGCCACTAGCAAAGGGGAAGAGCCTGCCACCTCTCTGTTGACATTACTGTTTGTTCTAAAATGTACAGACACATGTTTGTTGAAGATATCTGTATATGATAAATACACACCTGTATTTGACTCCAAATGAACCCCTTAAGAAGCTTGGGTAACCCTTGGATATAAATTGCGCTCCACAAATGGGCAGGAAAAATTGACTTGTATGTACCCTTTAAAAACTCTGTGTATTTTTACTGAAAAATAAAAGCACAAACAGGTTAATTAACCTTCGGATATGAATTATGCTACAGAATTTCTTCTGTGGCAGTGAAAAAACAAAGTTTTTTTTTACTGAGTACAACTGCAGAACGTTTAATTAACCCCTGTATGTAAATTGCGCAAAAGAATTGAGCAGCCGGAAACTATACCCTTTGAAAGCGGTGTTAAAATTTGGGTGTTTTCTACGCTAACACAACAAGAGGAAAACTTGTAATTAACCTTCGCTTTTGAATTATGCTACAGGAAAAATTATTTTTTGGCGGTGAAAATAAACGGTTTCTTTTAGTGACCACAGCAGCAGAACAACGCTTAATTAACCCCTGGATGTAAATTTCGCAAAAGAATTGAGCAGCCAAAAATGAAGTGGTATTTGGATTGTAAAAACGCTGTTTCTTTAACCCCTTCCCGACATTGGACGTGTGCATACGTCCTGGCGATCGCGCGGGCTTGCGGGCGAGCCGCGCACGATCGCGACATAGAACCAGTGGTAAATTACCGCTGACCTCATGCCCCATCACCCCCGGCCGGAGTGAGTTCCGGCCGCGGGTGATTAACGCTTCATTACCGCAGCCTGTCATGGCTGCGGTAATGAAGCCGCAGGCAGGAGGAGTGAGCTCCCTCTGCCTACAATCGGCGAGGTAAGCGGCGGAGATGCCGCTCGCCGGTCTCTGACCGGACTCCCCGGATGCTTTCTGAAAGTATCCGGGTAGTCTGGTGACGTCACCATGCCCACAATGCATTGGGGGCATGATGTCAGTAGTTGCCATGGCGAACTGTGCACAGCAGTAACGCTGTGCACAGGTCTTCTATTCAAACAGCAATCTAATGATTGCTGTTCCCCAGTGAGGATTTGCTGTTACAAATCCTCACTGGGGAAATGTTAAAAAATGTGGAAAAGTAGAAAAAAAAGTAAAACACCAAGACAAAAAAAATAAAATTAAAGACACGTACACCGCCCTTTTCCCCTTTACAAACGCCCCAAAAAAGATAAGAAATAAATAAAGTACCCATGTTTGGTATCGCCGCATGCATAACAACCCACCCTATAAATCTGTCATGTTAATTAACCCGTACGGGGAATGCCGTAAAAAACAAAAACAAAAAACAGTCACAGAACTGCGATTTTTGTACATCCTGCAGCACATAAAATGGAATAAAAAATGATAAAAAACTCATATAAACGCCAAAGTTGTACCAATTAAAACGTCAGTTCATCCCGCAACAAAAAAGTCCATACACGTCTCTGTATACGGACAAAAAAAAAAGTTATGGCTCTCAGAATACAGCGAGCTTAAATATTATTTAACAAAATAAAAACAATTTTTTTTTTTTTTTTTTAAAGTGCTTCAAAATAAAAAAAACTATATAAATAGGGTATCGCCGTAATCGTATCGACCCAGAGATTAAAGCTAACGGGTCAGGATGCTGCACGGTGAGCGCTGTTAAAAATAAAAATAAAAAACACTACTAGGATTATAGTATTTTCTTCACCCTGCCTTCCAAAAAACGGATTTAAAACTGATTAAAAAGTCTTGTGCCCCCAAAAATAATATCAATAAAAATGTCAACTCTTCCCGCAAAAAACAAGCCCCTACACAGCTCTGTACACCGAAAAATAAAAAATTTATGGCTCTCAGACTATGTCGATGCAAAAACGTGTTTTCCTTTTTGAATAAAAGTGTTTTTATTGTGTAAAAGCAGTAAAACATAAAAAAAATTACAAATTGTGTATCGCTGTAATCGTATCGAACTGCTGAGTAATACTAGTATGTCAGCTATACTGCACGGTGACCGCTGTAAAAAATAAAAATAAAAAAACTCTACCAGGAATGCTGTATTTTGTTCAAAATGCCTCACAAAAACCTTAATAAAAAGTGATCAAAGTGGCATATACCCCCATAGTGATACTAATAAAAACGTCAACTCATCTCACAAAAAAAAAGCCCAAAAATCAGCTCCGTATACAGAAAACTGAAACGTTATGGCTACCCAGAACAGGACAACATAAAAACGCAATTTTTTATAGACCTATTTCTATTGTGAAAAAAGTACTAAAATATAAAAAAACTATATAAAATTTATATCATTGCAATTGAAACCGACCCCATAGAAAAATATATCCTGTCATTTACACTGCACGGCGAACGCTGTAAAAATTGAAGCCCAAAAAACAATGGCGGAATTGCGTTTTCCCTCATTTTCAATAGCCCAATGCAAAAATAAAAACTTTGAAACACCTGTGCACCCAAAATGTACAATACACCCCTGGATGAGATCTATGAGGTGTGCTGAATCCAAAATGGGGCAACTTCTGGAAGATTTCACCTGTTCTTGTACTTTCCGGACTTGGTAAATGCGACATGGCCCCACCAAAATCTGCGCTACAAAATCCAAATAACATGCGCCCAAACAGCAGTTTACACCCTCAGGTAGGGTATTGCCAAACTTGGAAGAAATTGCGTAATAAAGTTTTTGATGCTTTTTTACCAGGATGCCTTGTAAAAATTCAACATTTTCAGCTAAAATTGCAGATTATTGGAAAAAAATAAAAAATGTCATTTTCACAGCCTAACGCTAAAAATTTTTGTGACACACCTGTGGGGTCGATATGCTCACTACACTCCTGGATATATTACTTAAGGGGTGTAGTTTCCAATATGGGGTATTTTTAGGGGAGTTTATTAAGTTTTAGCGCCTTAGGGTGTCCGCAAACCTGAAATGGCGCCTAAATAAAATCGTAATGAAAATGAGACCCAGAGTCCAAGTAGGTTGCTCCTCCTATTTGGGGGGCTTGTGGTTGAGCCAAATATTGCCCTAGAGCCACATACGGATATCTTTGAAAACAGCAGAATCTGGGAATCGATATTAAGTTGCATTTTCCCTGATCACATTTACCGTATTCTTGTGACTAAATGTATAAAAATTGAAAATCTGCCAAAAAAAATGAAATTTTGAAATTTCACTTCCCCTTTGTTTAATTCCTGAGAAACACCTAATGGTTAATAAACTTCCTAAATGCTGTTTTGAATACTTTAAGGGGTGTAGTTTCTTAGATGAGGTCATTTATGGGGGTATCTAACATACAGTCAATCAAAGTCACGTTAGAACTGGACTGGTCCCTAAAAAATGTATATTGCACATTTTCTTTAAAATTTTAAAATTACTACTAAATTTCTAAGCCCCCCTAATGTCGTAAAAAAAAAAAAAAAAAGACATTTAAAAAAATGATGCCAACCTATAGTAGACATATAATAGATGCTAGTTATAAACTATTTTGTGGAATAACTATCTGTCTTTTCATGCAGAAATTTTGAAGTTTGAAATTGCTAAAATTTTCAAATTTTTCACAATACTTTGATATTTTTCACAAATAAACAAGCATTTTTTTTACCAAAATTTCTTACTTTCTTAAAGCACAATGTGTCATGAAAAAACAATCTCTGAATCACATGGATAGGTTAAAGTGTCAAAAGTTATTCTCACATAAAGTGACACATAACAGATTTCAAAAAAAGGGCTCTGACAGAGAGGCCAAAAACTGGCTCCGGCGGTAAGGGGTTAAATGAATACAAAAGGAACGGCTTAGATCCCCTTGGATATTCAATGTGCTGTGAGATATGGCAAATTAAATGTATAATGCAGCTGCAGTGGACGCACAATGGACTTCAGATCCAATACCCCACAAAATCAAAATAGAACATTAAGAGAACAGTCTCTGAGACAAGCTGAGACACCCCACAAAAATCGCTGTATAAAAATCAGTTCTTCAGTAACAATCAGCCGCGGCAGCACCTTCCCTAATCAGTACAGTGAGAGGAGTGTGAGCTCCCAGCGTCGCGCCCGGACTTATATAGTGCGGTGACGTCACAGAATCCCGCCCCGGGCTCTGATTGGCTTCATCTCTGCACATGTCATGCAGGCTATGCCCTTCTTCCTCCCAGAGTGCTTTGCCCCATGTAACGCCATGTGCTTGCAGCCAAATTTTTTCAATCAAAAAGCACACTTCGTTCACCCAAAGTCCCCCCAAAATTTTTGTTTCGAACCAAAGTTTTTCCCGAAATTCTAAACGAATTCCACTTCGTTAGAATCACTTCGCCCATCTCTAGATATAATTGTCAGTGCATGAAAAATATTAACAACTCATTACACTCCTCTTTTGCCATTTTACAAATAAAGCAATAAAAAAAAAAAATAGTTACACAGAATTGTTGTTGCCATGTAAAAGCCCAATCTATTAAATTATATCTTATAAATTATAACTTATTTTTTCCCCATCTAATAAACACCATAAGGCTATGTTCACACGGCTTAACTGCGGGACGTGATTACGCCCCGCAATTACGCTGTGTGGCCGGGGGCGGGGCGGGAGTGGGGGAGGGAGCGGGGGCGGCACTCGCCGGCCCATAGACATTCATACCAGCGGCGATATACCCGCTGGTAATCACAATGTCAATATCTCCCGCCGGCGTATTCGCCGAGCAGGGAGGGAGATGTAATCCATATTTCTCTATGAGAACTGTGATTACCGTAATGACTGGGACGTATTCCAGCTGTTATTTGCCACTCCGGCACGTAATTACAGACCGAAATACGGCCCATTTTAAGCCGTGTGAACATGGCCTTAAAGGAAACAAAATTCTCACTCAGTTCCATAGGTGGAAAAACAAAAAAAGTTATTACTTTCAGAAAATGGCGCTGCAGCATAATGTTCAAAAATTGTTTTTACTTTTTTAGACGTACTAAAACATAACAAAACCCTACATATTTGGTAACAGTGGAATCGTACCGACCTGCAGAATACAGAGAACACAAGAACAAACACTTATACCTAAGGGTATGGTCACATGGCTTATTTTCTGGTGTAAATGCGGGTATATTTTGCTGCATTTTGCGCTTAATACGTGGCAAGATGTGCGCCGCAATTACAGTAATCCATAGCTCTCATAGAGAACCATGGATTATGGCTCAGGCCCCCGTGCATACAATATGATCGGATTGTGCGCGTTGGGAGATAAGTGACATGTCAATTACTCACAGCGATTACGTGCCATGAGTAATGAATGTCAATCGGGCCTTGGGAAAACGCAACTCCCAAAACACCCAACGTATTGCGGCGCAGACTGCGCATGCCACAATTACGCCATGTGAACATACCCTAGAGTAAACACCATAAAAAAGAAAAACATCCACAAAAATGGCACAATAACATTTTTTCACATTCCACCCCATTTAAAATGTATTTGGGTTTTTCCAGTTATATGGTAAGGATAATGACACCATTAAAAGTACATCTAAACCAGCCTTCATACCACTATGTAGACCAAAACTGAAAGGTATGACTCCTGAAGGGTGACAAAAAAAGAAAAAAGAAAAGACTTGGACACTGAGGGGTTATACATGAGACGTGAGTGCGTATGTATGGGTGTGTGTGTATATATATATTTATGTATATTTATATATTCTATCCTATTTTATATATACACACTACTTTTGCTTCAAAATATTAATATACTTATACTTTAGTTTCATATTCACATAAAATATATTTTATCTATATCTATCTGGATAAATTGAGAGATAGAGAGTGACAGAGAGAGATAGATACAATATACTGTATTTTGTGTGAGTATGGTGTGTACATTTCATGTGTGTGTGTATATACCATTTCTGCACATAAACTAATATGTACACTTTTCTGGGAGCAGGACACTGCCATTCATTCCACACTGACTGTTTTTTTTACTTGATTAGCTCTGAAGCTCAGTGACCTCAGATGTTTACTTTGATGATTAGCTGATATAGCTGCTGTTGGTCTTCAGATACCAGAAGAGGCAGGATAAGTCACAGCCATTCTGCAGCTCCTTTTCAAGTCATTTAGGCTCCCTCTGTATCCCCTCCCCACACTACGGAGCTCCCTGTCTCTAGAAGTCAGTCAGGCTGACAGAGGATACCATGCTCTGTCAGCCAGACCAGGAAGTAACTGTCAGAGCCGTTCTCTGTTATTGGAGTCAGTAAAATACACGTCGTTTTAACACGCTACAAAGCTGGTAATTTTTGGCAGCTCATTTCTTTTGCGCAACTAAGATCCAATGGTTAATTAAGTATTTTCTGTTGTTGTGGTCACTAAAAAAAAAGTTCTTTTTCACCGCCAAAGAAGCTATTTTGCCTGTAGCATAATTCATATCCGAAGGTTAATTAAGCCTGTTTGTGCTTTTATATCCAGTAAAATACACAGTGTTTTTAAACGGCACATACGAGTACATTTTTCCTGGCCATTTGTGGAGTGCAATTTATATCCAAGGGTTACCCAAGCTTGTTAGTGGGTTCATTTGGAGTCAAATACAGGGTGTGTCTTTATCATATACAGATATCTTCATTAAACAGAATCTGTACATTTTTGAACAAACAGTATGTCAGACAGAGAGGTGGCAGGCACTGCACCTGCGAGTGGCAGTGGCACAAACATTCCTAGAGAAGGCACAGGTCGCAGCATAGTAAGGGGACGTCACAGCAGGGGTCACTCGGTGAGGCCAGAACTGCCGGTGTCTTGTAGCGGCCGTGTGTTGATCAGCAACCCAATGGTTCTTGATTGGTTGAGTAGGTAATCAACTTCATCCCAGATGACATCTGTCAACCCCAGCCAACTGTCGGTGGGTTCGTGAGTACTATTAGCTGTGATCCTTACAATTTAGTTAGATTAGAGATTGGAAGATTTTATATAGTTAGGTCGAGAATTTTAAAGGAGCATCTACTGCTGTAAAGTCACGGGGGGGGGGGAGCGGAGGGGGGGGGCCCGCGTGCGAACACAGACAAGCTCTATAAAGAATACTGGATAAAGTTCACCAAGACTTAGTGTAGACATTGCAATAGCTTTATTATTAACAGTTTTCTATTGAAATATTTCCTGGATATTGGGCAGCCTGAACTTATAGGATACACATCTTTTCTAGTAACTGCAGGTCTCTTTGTTAGGTGCAAAACTCCACTTTTATTATCAGTATACATTTCAGATAGGTGTTCATTTTCAATTTTGCCCATTCCACCTTGATATATCCACCTTGTACTTAAATTAGAATCCAGCAAGTCAGCACAGGTTGATAGGTGCCAAAAATACCTTGTAATATCCGAATAAATTTCAGATACGTGTTTTTTTACTTTGGTGCACTACAGCTTTGTTCATTGAGGCACCTTGCACTTAAATGTGAATACTGCAATTTTTTAGTCACCACAGGTGAATTGATAGGTGCCTTAAAATACCTTTTATTATCCGAATACATTACAGATACATGTTTTTTGTCTTTGGTGCTCTACAGCTTTGTTCATTGAGGCACCTTGCACTTAAATGTGAATACTGCAATTTTGTAGTCACCACAGGTGAATTGATATGTGCCAAAAAATACCTTTTATTATCCGAATACATTACAGATACGTGTTTTTTGACTTTGGTGCACTACAGCTTTGTTCATTGAGGCAACTTGCACTTAAATGTGAATACTGCAATTTTTAGTCACCACAGGTGAATTGATAGGTGCCAAAAATACCTTTTATTATCCGAATACATTACAGATACGTGTTTTTTTTCACTTTGGCGCAGGCCAGCTTTGTTGATAGATCTACTTTGCAGTTAAATTTGAATACAGCAATTTTGTAGTCACCACAGGTGAATTGATAGGTGCCAAAAATACCTTTTATTATCCGAATACATTACAGATACGTGTTTTTTGCACTTTTGCCCGTCCAGATTTGTTGATAGAGCCACCTTGCAAGTTAAATTTGAAATCCAGCAATTGTGTTGTTACACAGGGTGAATTGATAGGTGCAAAAAAATTACCTTTTATTTTCCGAAATACCATTTCAGATACGTGTTTTTTTACACTTTGGCGCAGGCAGCTTTGTTGACTGATAGATCTTCTTTGCAGTTAATATTTGTATCCAGCTTTTTTGTTTTGATTGAGGGATTTGCGAAATTGCTGTGATTTGCCGTCTTTTAATAAGAGACTTTCCAAAATGATGCCATACTTCTCAAAATTTGTATATTTTCTGAACATGGAGCGAAATTCATGTGGTAAGTGGCATAAGAGGGGGTAGGACATGGAGGGTAGAGGTAAGACCGAGAAGGTGCTCCTCTACTGCGCTGGCGAACAACAAGCATGCGGCGGATATCAGTTGCAGGAACGTCAAGCCTGTCATGATGGGTCAAGGGGCCATGTGAATCTCAGTAACGAACACAGCGTCGCCAAATCTCGTCCTTCATTGGGTTTAATGCAACCTGCATCCAGGCAGTTCTTAACCTACTAGTCCTCCCCCTTCACCGGCCACAAATGTCGTCATCAGCATCAATCAGCATCCGGCCAACTAATGAAGCAGCCCAAATGTTAACTCGTGTACCCACCACTGCGGATAATCCTTTTTCTGAAGACCTCTTTGATGACGAAATGTGGTTGGGGTCAGAAGGCATGTTAAAAAGATCAGAGGCCAAAGAAGGATGATTTTCTCTGCTATGACGCCCAGTACTGATGCCATCACGAGGAGGAGAAGGAAGCCGGTCTATCAGCCTAAATAATCACGGTCGCGCCGTCGGCAAAACGCCTTGAAGTACCTCTTGCTTGTAGCCCGCCAGCTTCCTGGATGCAGAATGTCAAGGCGACTCAAAGTCACCTGTGTTGATGATGAGATGCAAGGACATTGAGGACTCATCCGTTGGTCTTTTCGAGAATTTGCTTGTTGCTGCGCTTAATCACTGGACGAGGGGAAGACGATGGGCGTAGTGTCACAGTACCGCGTTCGCCTCAAAAAAGGGTGATGAGGTGCGGGTCGAGAAGCTCCGCTGATATGATTCAGCCAGCCCACTGTCAGACGCAAACCCCGACTCCTCGCTTATCGCCGTCAAAAAGGTCAGGTACTACTCAAAGCCTGGGCCTTCTTTGACCAAGCCTCAGATTCACCCCTCGATGTCATATGCCGCCATCTCCGTAATCGCATAAGTAGAGGCAAAGAACCTTAGAGTGTTTAACCACCACAACATGTCTAGTCACTTGCTAACGAATTGCATTGAGTTGAAATGGATGCAACACTTGGCCAAAAAGGCACCAAAGACCGTCGCCGGGCCTCAAAACCACTGTCACACCCCTCTGTCTCCGCCTCCTCCGCCACCACCAAGCGTTCCTCAGATGCCCATTGTCTAATCAGAGTCGATGATCTCAGGGGATCAGCCTTCCGCTTCAAGCATCCACCATCGCCACGAGTACCACAGCACCACCTAGAGACCCATCCTACCCTTCTCCTTCCGCCAGTTTGACGACCTGCAACGACCAGGTTACTGCGGCCACAGTCTAGTGCCAAGCCTTATATCTTCCTCAAGGTTTGGGAGCAGAGAAACTTCTTTAAACCAACCATCCCAAAGCCAAAAAGCCTGAATGTCGGCATTGCCAGGTTTTGGCCTTCGGAAATGTTGCTTTCCGTTCAGTTGGAACAGATGGGGTTCCGCAACGTCATGGCCTTGCTTGCCCCATTAAACAGATGCCGAGCAGGCATTTCTTTTGCAGAAACAGCCGTCCCATGCCCCCGGCCAGCCACGTTTCATCTAAATTTCAAGCGCGTTGTCTGCATCTGTGGCGGAAAAGTCCATCTGACCCACGACACATGGACTAGTAAGCACGGCCAAGGCCAATATATCTCTGTGACAGCCTACTGGTGAGCTGGGGTGGATGGTCCTGGGGGTGACGATGGCTACTCAGGCTCGGCGCATACGCTCAGTCAATACCGCAGGGCAGGTTTGGTGCAGGGTTCTTTACCCAAAGGTCCTCTTGGAGGCATCACGTGCCCAGAGATAACCAGTGTTGAAATTAATCTGTCTTGCGAGACCGTCCACACACAGGTCAGGGAGCCTGTGGCACGGCTCTCCGCAACCGCAGACCGATGCGCTGGCTGGTGCCAAGAACCTCTGTGTCCAGGCAAGGTGGTGGGCGATTAACCGGGCGACAATCTGCTGGCACGCCCTTAAAGATCGGTATGGCTGAGCACATCCTTGCTAGGCAAATGTCATGAACTTTGTCGTCAGAAATTTCATAAAGAGTCTACCGGGTCTGGATGCCTGCTGTAGGAAAAGGCCTCGAAGTCATTGTAGTTAGACACTTCGCCGTTCGCACACACTGATTCGTCCCGCTGGCTGCGTCTGCAGGCGTCAGCTCGGCCCTCCCCGTTCAACGTCTCATTTGTTGACGTCGCGGCAAACACAATGATTTCCAACCCTACACATGCTCCAGCGATTGTGCAGCAGCGCAATGCCATTACGCTGTACGAAGTGTCACTTGGCTTTCCTGACAAGCAGCGGTGTGCGGACCTCGGGGTGTTTGAGCCACCGAGAGTGGAAGCAGGTGTAGAGCTCTGCACAATCCTCCAGTATTTTGAAGAAGCACCGCAAAATGGTCAGTGCGGACAATGCCGTTGTCTAGCATGAGCATTGTGGTGATATTAGTTCAGAGACCGATCGTTGGGACAGATCTGAAAACAACAGGTCCCGCCAGCGAGGAGGCAGGAGACGGACAACAGATGCGGACACGGAGCCATTTCTATCTGTCAAATTCCACAAGCTCCGACAGTTTCTCATTTCTCATCGGTCTTCATTAGGCAGTGGGTTCGGGGGTTCCAGAGTAGTGCAACGGTGGCGCATCTGTCTCTCAGGTGCATTCATCTCAGGCAAGTCAGGGCGTTGTTGAAGCTGTGCCGGAGGCAGCGGAGGAGGAGGAGGAGGAGGAGGAGGTATTCCTAGACACCGATGTTACTGACGTCCCTGCTTGGAAAGAGGTTGGCGCGAATTTGAGGAGGAAGGAGGAAGATGAGGGAAGATACAGTTTGCTAGTGCCCCTCGACCCACGTATGGCTTGGAAATCAAGGCTCCATCTCTCACACTGATCGTGCTTGGATGCTCCACTTTCCTACCAACATGATCATTAGCATTAAGGCATCAAAATGAACAACAAGTTACTGGGTGGACACCCTCACTGGATCCCCGGTACAAAACAAAACTCAGCACTTTCCTGCCACCCACCCAAATAGAGAGTAGAAGCAGGGAAAATGGAGACATTGCGGATTGATCACACAAAACTGGCAGTAACATCTGTTGCGTCTGACTTCACGTTACCCCAAATGTTACACGGTGGAAAACATCAGCGACGTGACACAGCAGTAGTGTGCAAGTAGGCGTTGCGGGCAGCAGCAGCAATGGTGGCAGAGCTAATGGGTGACCTATGGAAATCTTGTTTACCACCTCACACCAATGATTGTCAATGCCAGGGCACACATACAACAAAAGTCGATCAGCTCTAAGATATGGTGACTACGGACTATCTGCGTCTCAAACACCGATGTTTTGTATGTGTTCGGTACCAAATTAGACAATTTGGGTATCCAAATAACTATGGACGAATGGCCCGACTGGGCTCATACGCCATAGACGGTGTTGTCCTGTCCAGCAGCCCATCGTCATATCTGAGCGGTCTTCAGCACAGCTGGAAGGAGTCATACAGAAAATACGCATTGCGCTTTCCACAGATAATGTGGATCGTTTGAATTTCATCAAGATGCAATAGGACATGGATCTCTGATGGATGGTGTGGCCCCAATTGCACGAGCGTCACCGATTAGTTGCGATCATTCTTCACAGTTCTCCTTTCACAAACAGACAATGGTCTCTTGAAAAATGTTTTTTAAAATGATCATTTCTTTACTGCAATGTTTATTCTCCTTTTCCCAAAAACAGTTCATTTGCTGGTTTTTGCTGTGGGAGACTGTAAAAGAAGCAAGGTTTTATGACAACACCGTATTCCATTTACTCACTTTATCTTAGAAGTTCTTCGCATTGTCAAGGTTTTGAGTATGTTGCTTTTGAGATACAGCTATAATTATGGTCCTTTGGAACGAAAATGTGGTTTTTTAAGTGGCATTTCTCCCTCACAATTTTATAGTGGCTGAGAAGTCATATTTTTAAATTTTTGGGGTCATGTAGCTGTGAGATACAGCAATAATCAGGTCCTTTGGAACAGAAATGTGGCTTCTAGGGGCATTTCTCCCCCCACAATTTTTAACATTGGCTGAGAAGTCATTTTTATAATTTTTTGGGTCTTTGCTGCTTTGAAATGCGGGCAATATACAGGTCCCTATTATAAAAAAAAAAATGTTGTTTCTAACAGACATTTGTTCTTCACAATTGTCCAAAGTGGCTCAAGGGTCATGCTTTGAATTTTTGGGGGCATTTTGCTTTGAAATGCAGCTAAACAACAGGTCCTGAAACAGAATTGAATATACGTTTGATAGTTTGATAATCATTTTAATTTATGGCATCCATCTTGTCTTCTTCAAACTTAAATCTTTGTTCTAATATGAATTTCTGATAGGATACAAGGACATGTTAAAGTTTCCGCTCACAATATTTGGGTCTAGAGATACGTCTAGAAGGCTGTGGCATTTGAATAACAGGTCATAGCCTGCTGTTTGTTTAAGGTTTATTAGATTAGTGTAATAAGGCAGATGTCAGAGTACATTTTTATTTTTTTGGTAGATGGAGGTGTCATGATTTTAATAATTAAAGGGTATCTTTACATTAAGACACTGATTGGATTGTAACCTATATCTTATGCTATATACTTATCTTTGATTGGATTGTAATATGCCTACCTTCTCTGTATGATCACGCCTATACCCTTTAAAAAATCATGTCAGTCCATAATAAAGTATTCTAATCTTTTGAA
Organism: Phyllomedusa bahiana; assembly: GCA_025379985.1. Taxonomy (NCBI): domain Eukaryota; kingdom Metazoa; phylum Chordata; class Amphibia; order Anura; family Hylidae; genus Phyllomedusa; species Phyllomedusa bahiana. The sequence goes on along the minus strand of JAODAL010033193.1, from coordinate 13,845 downwards.
TAGAATCACAGTGCATTGTTATGTTTGAAGGTCCGTGGGAGACAGAGAGGTTGCTGAGAAAAAGATATCTACATCATTTTGGTGCCGGGAATCGGATTAGAAAACCTATCACCGGAGTGAACGGGATACGCAAGCACACCTCTGCTAGCACGGTGAGCATTTGCCACACACAAATCCATAGCTTCTCTGCAAAAAGGTGTTGGATCCTGTTAATTGCGGTGAGTGAGGTTTCTCTATTATTCTATTATTCTCCCTCTCCCACGTTCCCACGTATCAATTTGGTTTATAGTTTTAGCGTTAAAGTTTTATAGAAGTTTTATCAAAGTTAAGGTTGAGATAAGAAATTGTCACAATTTGCAGTGTTGCTTTAAAAGTGAAATAAGTTATCTGTTTTGTTACTGAATTTTGTTGTCTTGTATCCACTGTTTTTATTGGATGGGTTTTTGTTTTGTCTTCTGTGTTTTTCTTCTCCTTAGGGGCGGCTGCCCTCAAGCGGTGAGATAATTTAGCTTACTTCATACTGGTTTGGTTTGCATTGGGTATGCACATTAATTGTTGCTATTGTCTTATTGTTGCTATTTTTTTCCTTCTATTCTTGGTTGTATATATGCGTTATTTTTGCACATGAATATTTCCTTGCTGTTAGTATAACTGTTTACTATAATAAGTCTCGCATAGAAGTAGAAGTTATTACATTGCATTTGAGAATTGTCATTGTATTGTATGATTACAACAAGGTACTAGACAATCGCCACATGCTCAAACTTTTTTGAGTAATATAGAAAGTGTCCACTGAGCAAGGAGTGCCTCAGTGAAGGGTATTATAGGAGGCTATAAACATTTGTTTTAGTCCATCTGACGAGGTGGGTGCTATTCCTTGGTTAATAAGGACTTCATAAACATGGGGAATGTGTCATCAACTTGCAGAAAAGAACAAGTTTGATGTGCCCCCAGATAGGAATAAGTACATCCTATATACCGGAGGAAGTCCTATGACCCATATGCTAAAAATATATGGGGTAGACATACATCATTTTTGGAGTAAATGGCGATTGTGTATACCTGAGTTACCTCAAGAAGGTACATGGGATTTAGAGACATTACAGAAGATAGCTTCTTGTTGTAAAAAGAAAGAAATGGAAATGTTTTGCAATTGGATAGGTGAAGCCAAAACGCAGTTGTTAGCTTCAGGGGACACCTCAGATAACACTGACAAGCCCATCATTAACACCACTGACACTGCTACACCTCTTGATACTACACCAAAACCTTCAGATGGTGGTACAGTCACAAAAAAGTATTGTTTAAACCCACAAAAGGCTAATGAACATTGTAGATGATGCTGAGGATGACATGTTTACATGCTTAGTACAGAGCATCCCGGTCTCAAATAAAGAGGGGACCTTACATTTAGCACTCGCTAAAGATGCTTAAAGTAGCCCTGACACCAGCACCTTACACGAGGAGACACTTCATTGCAACCCCAAAACATCAGATAGTGCTATTGCAGGATTATATCCTGACCTGCCTAGGTCTTCCTCCCCGTTAACTCAGGTAACTCCAAGTGCCCCATTTATAGAATCTCTAGAAGGGGGCCCAAGGAGCTGTAGTTACACCCATCAAAAAAGAAAAGCACTACCTTAGGAGATGATCCTTCAATTACAGGAACAGACACTCCCATTGCACAAAAACATCAGCATCATACGGTCACAGTACATCCACCTGCATATGAAATACAGGTACCTAGTCCACTAATAGGACCAGGATACACACAGATTGATTTTTTCAAACATCACTAAGGGAGGGAGGAGACACGTAGAGGAAAGGGAAGCTGAACCCACCACAAACTACACGACCCCCCCTAATAGGGATAAAGAAAAAAAATTTCATATTCAGCTAATGGTTGTTTGCTTTTGCTAGGTTAGTAGGAGATTATAAAAAAAAGACACCACAAGAGTCATGGGAAAAGGTTAGAAAAGATATGTAACATACAGTAACATGTCAGGTCAGGATATTGTAAAATTATTACCCTTGTTTTCACATCAACAGAGGCCAATCAGGAGGGAAAGGGGTCCAGAGACGCACTTGACTAGTGGCAAATCCTCTTCCACTGGAATTTTTTATTTTTATTTTACACTAATATTATGGATTTTTCTCTCTCCAGGAACTAAGAGGCAATCATAAGCGTTTTTCCTTCTAGATACAGAAGATCTAAAATTAAATTGTCTCTCATTAACACTGATTTTCTTCCAGCTACACAAAGGACCATATCAGCCATAGATGTAAGTGGTAAAAGGCAAACCCTATTTTATAGTACACATTAGTCACACTAAGCCGCATCACTACTATACATTCATTCAACCATTTCAGTAGATGCCCCACTGAGCTTATTGGGAAAATGATTTTTTTAGGCAATCTCAGCTTGGGTGCACCATCTTTTGCACCTTAGATGACATTCACATATAGGCTACACTTGAGAATACAGAGGACGCTGTGTACCTGCTGTATGCTGGATTGGTTAATGATCAGCCAGCAAAGGAAGAAGCCACAACAGATTCTGAAGTATTGTTCAATACTGAAAAAAAAAAAAAAAAAACATCCACAAACACCTGTGGAATATGAATTCTACAGAGGTGGGGCAGATAGCAAACACCCCACAAATACACATTGCTTTGTAAATCCAGTTGCACACATACACAAAACCTGAGTCCCCATAAAAAGGCTGAAATTGAATGCCTTACGGACACAAGCTCTGCTTGAATTTCTTGCAAACCGACAAAGTCTCCTGATACAAATTACAGAGATGTAAAGACAGGGTGACTTACATTGGACACTGCCTTACACCAGGCCACAGATACCTACTATCAGACATAGTAGCAGCTGTACAATTTGTCCATTCCCATGAATGAACAGCGACTGAGATAGCTTCGGGAATGGTAGGTTACTGCATATTAGTGTTTATATGCTGCACAATTATAGGACTTAACCAAGATTCTGGGGGCTGAAACCATTCACATACATTGACGAGACCAGAAAGGCTGTTGAGAAGTTCAAAAATGCTCTCCTCTCAGCCCTGGTGCTCTAGGCCTACTAGATTACACAAAGCCCTTCCACTTGTTTTGCCTTAAAGTCAAAGGACATGCACAAGCTGTGCTCAAGTCCCCAATAGATAGCTAGCTGCAGGGGTCAGTTAGACCCAGTGTGAAGCAGTTGTAGAGAGACAATGCATGCATTTTCTTAGAGCCAAAAGCGGCTGATGCAATTGTCTGTAGAGAAACCTGACGGTTTTGGTCACATTTTGAATGTCTGGGTTCCTCATTATGTGTATGTTCACCATAATTGTCAAATGTACTAACAGGCCCCAAATTTGCTGGTGGGAGCCTATTCTCCTCCAGCCTAGTCACATCCAACATCCACCACCTGCACAGGTACTTTGAAGTGAACCTTGTTATTTTGTTGTCACATGAGGTTCAGAGAGAGGAGGTAGTGAGTCAGAGAGAGGCCTTTTGACAGACTTGAGGGGGCGGAGACCATAACACTGCCGCGCCCAGATTTAAGGGAAGAAATTTGAAAATTTGAGAACCCAGACTTAGTTACTTGCAAGCATGTGAGTTGTCTGAAGGAAAGACAGTACACATTTGCCCTGATTTATTTTTTTTGTAAAAGATTTTTGTTGTTAAACTTTTGAGCTACGCAAAAGAGATTACTGTGTTATTGGAGAATCCTATTCTGAAAGTAACAGCTGTTGTGAAATATTAAGCACATACTTCAAAAATAGTAACTGTGTCTTTACTTGAAACTTTGTAAACTTTGTTTTCCAAATTTGCTCTCTGTAGGAAAAGGCCCGATGGAAGGTTATGGGGTGCACCCAGATTTCAGATGGTCTATGGACAGTGAAGGAAAGCCAGAGACCCCAAAAATTTCCTGACAACGCTAGCTGAAGCTACCCATTGTGGGAAGACAGCGATGCGAAATTTGGTTCTCCACATACTGGTGTGCACAAGGTTTCACTGCAAAAGCAGAAGTTCTTGCCCTGCCAGATGTACCTCCAGCAGAGTTTCTGGTAGAGCAGTGAGAGCTTTACCTTCACACCTCCCATCAACCAAGGGCCCTTTCCAAGATCCTACAGGTAGACAGCTACCAAAGGTAGGAAGATTATTGTATGTCTTGGTTTGTGTTAAATTTTATTCTGTACCATAGGTTGCTTCAAGTAATCAGAGACTTACTTACACTCACTGGTAATGTATTACACACCATTTATGCTAAGATTAAATGAAACAGTAGTTATATTTGTCGTACCCACAAGATATTTAGCCAAATGTTGCAAAGAGACTGATATGAGGTCGCCAGATGTCTTACCTCTTGTTTTATGGAACTACATACCACCCCCAGAGGGGTACTTCAACTTTCACCTTATGAAATTCTGTTTGGAAAATTGCCTAATCACTCACTCTCACCTCCAGAGACTGCACATTCATCTTTAACAACTCTTAATGTGGACTATGTGCTACAACTACTAAAACAATTAAAGGATTTGCATCATCAAGTAGGGGACCTGCAACCTGTCCCTACTCTTGCCTGTCACAACGTCAAACCAGGAGATAATGTTTATGATTCGCAAATTTTTACGTTCTGGTTTTTTCAGAAAGGTGGGGCCCGGGCCATTTCAAGTTCTGATGACCACTCCTTCAAGTGTAAAAAGTCGAAGGAAAGGGAACGTGGATCCATGCGTCACACTGCAAACGTGTAACCCCCATCGAGACGGAGCAAGTACCACGCTGCTGTTACTACTGCTCCTCCTGTCAAGCCAGACCCCAGTGAACCAGAAGATATCCTGAGCTCTACCGCTCCAGACGTGGCTTTGCCATAAGCCATCACCAAAAGACGCAGCTGAGGTAAATCAAAGTGTTACCCTTCCATCGCGTGAAGAAAAGAAGATCGAGATGCCCCTCCTGTACAATAAATTACTTGGCCCTCAACCCAGCACAAGACTTTGGGCTAGTATGGTGGGAGGATGGTTGGTTGTTGTTCTTATTGCTGCCTTTTCACAGGAATTCACTGGCTCTGCATCAGCCGAAGATTTTCTATGCCAACATGGCAGGAAGATGCCCACCGGTGAGAGTGAGGATGATAACGACTATTCCTGGAACCAAAGAAACACATCTGTCATATATAATTGCATTGAAAGTTCTTGCAAACCTAACGGATATGAGGCTAGGTGCATTATATGGTGTTATGGTCAAATAGAATCTGTAAGATGGTTTAAACGAGAATTACATGAACATTTACATGAAAAGGATAATAAGTTACTTAAATTGCACAACCCCCATAGCCAACGCACAGGTTTAAAGGGTTGCTGGATATGCACACATTTTACCAGTATCATCACAATCTATGCCATTCATAGCTACACCTGTTCCCCTAGAAGAACTCATTTTAGGAGAAAATGACACTTACACTTTCCCAGGTAATTCTAGCTTATCAGGGTTTGATAATACACGAGTTTCTTTTCCCATAGCAGGATGGGCATCATGCTGTACGTGACCTTACAACAGTAAACCCCAATTTCTTATCCATATGTGGGGTGGGTTCAACTCCTCTTAGATGTAACAGGGTGAACACCACAAACACAGATTTAGGGTACATTCCCATAGATTTGGACACTTTAGAAATAGTATTTTTGCACAAAAAGGATTTTTTCTTACATTAATGTTCTTCCCCTAGATAATAAACTTTTTATTTTTTTACAATGCATTCACTAATTTAGGAGGTGACCAACCATATTGTTTTTTCAGGACCATAGGTTTTTTCCTTAGGCACATGAGGTTTTCTTGCCAAGACATGCAATAATAATAAAAAAGAACGGGATACCCCAAACCTTTGATCAAGTTTAATCCAGAACTCATGCATACACTCAAAGGAATACACAACGCACACCCAAAAAATGAATAGTAAGGATCATTGGGCAACATTAGTGATCAGATTTTTTGATGCCATTAAATTTAAGGTTCTACAGTATAGAATAGATTTTTACATGTTTCAGGGTAAGCATAATGGGGGCCCAGCAGGTAAAGGGTTTCCTAGCTTAACCCACTCAATTGGTTCAGTGGCATCTCTGGGTGGTTCAGTGGAATAGCCCACATCACCACCAAATTTTTATTATTTGCCTCATCATCTGGATCTTGATCAAAGGTATCGGTATACTCATGAGAAAAATTTCAAAAGGGGCCCAAACGGGCCAAAGGACAAAATGGGCATGAATATTAAAAATTGATAATGCTGCGGGTAACCCAAAAAAAAAACAGCCCTTCTTGATGAACATCAGGGGTATATGTATTGGAATTAAAATGATTTAAAATTATCAGAGAGAGGAATGAAACAGAATTGAATATACGTTTGATAGTTTATAATCATTTTAATTATCTTCCCATCTTTCCTTGTCTTCTCAAACTTAAATCTTTGTTCTAATTGAATTCTGGGCTAGGATACAAGGACATGTTTAGTTCCCCTCACATATTTGGTCTAGAGATACGTCTAGCAGGCCGTGGCATTTGAAAAACAGGTCATAGCTGCTGCTTGTTTAAGGTTATTAGATTAGTGTAACTAAGGCAGATGTCAGAGTATTCATTTTTATTTTTTGGTAGATGGGAGGTGTCATGATTTTAATAATTAAATGGTATCTTTACATTAAACACTGATTTGGGTTGTAACCTATATCTTATTTCTATATACTTATCTTTGATTGGATTTGTAATATTTCCTACCTTCTCTGTATCGATCACGCCTATACCCTTTAAAAAATCATGTCAGTCCTTAATAAAGTATTCTAATCTTTTTGAATAGAATCACAGTGCATTGGTTTTGTTTGAAGTCCGTGGGAGACAGAGAGGTTGCTGAGAAAAAGATATCAACTCAGTCCTATTATAAAAAATTTGTTTCTAACAGACATTTGTTTTCACAATTGACAAAGTGGCTCAAGGGTCATTTTTTTGAATTTTTGGGGGCATTTTGCTTTGAAATGCGCTATACTACAGGTCCTATTATAAAAAAAAATGTTGGTTTCTAACAGACTTTGTTTCTTCACAATTGTCCAAAGTGGCTAAAGGGTCATGCCTTGAATTTTTGGGGGCAATTTGCTTTGAAATTCAGCTATACTACAGATCCTATTATAAAAAAAAATTTTGTTTCTAACAGAAATTTTTTTTTCACAATTGTCCAAAGTTGCTCAATGGTCATGCTTTGAATTTTTTGGGGCATTTTGCTTTGAAATGCAGCCTTATACTACAGGTCCTATTATAAAAAAATGTTGTTTCTAACAGACTTTTTGTTTTCACAATTGTCCAAAGTGACTCAAGGGTCATGCTTTGAATTTTTGGGGGCATTTTGCTTTGAAATGCAGCAATACTACAGGTCCTATTCTAAAAAATGTTGTTTCTAACAGACATTTGTTCTTCACAATTGTCAAGAGTGGCTCAAGGTTGATGGTGCTGGCAGAAACAGGAGGAGGGAGGACACTGTGAATGGACACATAGTGCAAAATGACTTGCTTTTGCAAGATCTTTAACATAGCTATCAATCCTGTTATTGAGACAACCCATTTAATACAATTAAAAAAGAGAAAACAAAGACATGGGGGGATTCCATCCTATTTTAAAAATGTGTTTTTTAAAATTAAACTACTAAAAAACTTGTGTACAAAATCGCTGGAAAAAAAATTCCTCTGAATTGTAAAAGGGGGTACGGGAAAAACTTGACCAGTGTGGTTTTCAGAGGACAGAGTAGGGAGCACGGAAGAGAAAAAATTTACGAGCCCCAATTTCCCCCGCCGTTGAGTAAAATGAGAAAAAGAACCCAAAAAGGGCACCTGGGTGGAACAAGGGTTTAAACCCCCATTTTTTTTCCAAGTGAAGCTCAATTGGGCTGACTCTACGGAGGGGCAAGCGTTTACCCAGGCAGGGACAGTATTGTCCTGGGGGGTTAGCTCAGAAAAGGTGGCGCAGGGCTTCAAGGGGCCGGACGTGACACAAAAGTAAAGTTCAAACCCAGGCGCTCCCGGGTTTTTTATTTGCGGGGAGAAAACAAAAAACAAAGCCTTAAGTTAGGGCCAAAACACCAAACAAAAAAGGGCTGGCCCTGGCTCTAGCTATACAGAGCTTCCTCTCTGTCCTGCAAATTAGACGGTCACAGCGTGGTTTCCTCTTACAGCAGGGGGCCCACAGGAAGAACACCCCAAGCTCGGGCCCCAGGCTTTATAGGCCTTCCCAGCCTCCCCTGGCGTGGGAGTGGCCACCCCCCCTGTTTTTGACCACTGGGAAAAAAGCCGACCCAGAAAAGTGGACTGGCCCCGCTTTACTAATCGGGTTTCGAAATGTGTTACGCCCTACAATGTGGGCCCTTTCCCTTCCCCGACCCCGGGCCCTCTGGGTGACACGCATGGGTCAGGGTTTCCCCTAACCCCAAAATTAAGACAGAACCCTGGGGGAAAAAATCCCTTCCCTCTGCGAGTCCCCCTGCCACCTTCTCACATCCCCCCCCCTCTGTTCGAGCCTGTGGGTGGACACATTTGGCCCCTTTCGTGGTTCGGGAAAGAGTTCAGATTACCTTGTAACCTCCTGCTTGTGCTCCACTGTAACTTGAAATTTTGAAAGGGTAAGGAACCATTGTGACCATGCTTTCCCTTTTCCTTCGCCTGACACACCCAAGTTAACGGAGAGGATCCGTGATTAATCGGTGGGGCGGCCCCAAAGTAATTTTTAAAGGGGACTGAGGGCCCCCTTTTAAGGCCCAAAACACTCTCGTTCGCAATGCTGAGAAAAAAGGGGGTGAGTTTTCCTATTAAGTAGGTGCCCGGGATTTTTCCTCTCCGTTTTCCCCGGGGAAAGCATGCACCCAGCCCACACAGAGATCCGTCTGCACAAAAAACTCTTTTTTAAATTGGGTTCCAGTATGGCGTGTCAAAAAGGGGGCCAACTTTAAACCGGGAAACGCCCTCTCTCTCAGTTCCAAGGACACAACGGACTACTGTGGTGTCGATCCTCAGGGTGCCGCTATACTAGCGAAGTTCTGAATAAATGCGGTAGTAACCACAATACCAAAAAGGGCCCCTCACCTGCCCTTTTTGTTGGGGGCTGGGCCATTCCTGAATAGCTTAAAACCTTGTTGATTGGGGTTTTATAATCTTTGCCAATGAATACCCAAAGTACGGGTTTCTCCAACCCAGGCGCAATTCTTAGGATGTGTTAGCCCCGCTTCTCTCAGGGAATTAAGCAGGCCTGTACCCGGGTGGGGGGTGTCGCAGTCCTCGCTAAAAATAAGTGTCGTCAGGTATGCTGACGAAATACGACGGGGGGGCTTGAGGAAAATTATCCATAAACCGCTGAAAGGTTGCGGAGCCCATGCAACCAAAAGGTAAGCAGATTTGGTATGGCCGCCCGGGGTGTGGCAAGGCTGTCTTTTCTTTGGCTTGACAGGAAGGGGGAACCTCCCATAGCCTTGTTAGGTCTGGGTGGGGTCCCTGCATGACCTAGCTTAATTAGTCATCTCCCGGGCAGGGGTGGGTCAAATTTGAACTTCGTTAGCTTCCAAAAGCTTGGGCGTTACAGATCCATGGTTTGGTTCAGCCAACTGGGTGGAACCCTTGCTTTGGACCCTCAATACCACGAGAGCCACTTTTTTGGATTCCTCGGATATAGCTGCCTGCGGGCTTCTGGGATCCCTCGGTTTAAAATAAACTTTCACCCCGGGGATGTTACAAATGTATGTTTGTGACTTCGTACACCCGGGGTATTTCTGAAAATATATCAGAATTGGTTGTACAAACTCCCTGTCTCCTGTTTCTGGGACTTGGACGGGAAATTTGACAAACACCTCGGGAAGATACTACAGGGGGCGTAACCGACCCAGGTTCTCTCCTTCAGGGCTTAATTTTGGTTTACGTGGTCAGTTTTTCGGTTTTGCCTCCGGGGCTGGAACTTTTAGTTTACCCTCCCCCCTTTTCGATTATTTCTTAAGGGGGCCCTGCCATTTTGAAAGGGAACCCTATTTCTAGCGGGGCCCAACACAAATCCCCGACCCCCGGGGGGTTTTAAAAGTTCTCACTTTGGCGGGAACCGATTATAGACCTTTTTTGGGCCCTCTTGGGGCCTGCTGTAGATTTTTTCCCTCCAAGGGGCATTACCGCGCAATTCGGTCCTGATTAGGGGATGTGCCAAAAACACTTTTGGGGGGGGATCGTGCTCCCAAAGTCTCCTTGGCTATATCCAGGAGCCCGTGGACGTTACCTAGCCCAAAATCAAAGGGGAGAACCCGTTGAGATGTGGGCCCTCACGCACAAAAAAAATTTAAAAATCGGCGGCAGTCCCACCCTTTTCCATCCTTACTGACCATTTCCCCTTTTTTTTTTATTTTGGAACCTCTAAAAAGGGCCTCGTCTGTGGGGGGGTAGACCGTCCGAAAAGTGCTTGAGAAAAATGCTTACCAATTCCTTATGATTGACATAAAGGGAGTTCTTGGTCTGTAAGGATTTCCTTCTTACCCGTACGGGAAAATTGAAATAGTTCCTTTGCAATACCTTTTGGGCGAGGTATTTCACAAAGGAACTGCCTTGGGTAAGCGTGGCGTGTTAACACCACCAAAAATATTTGATAACCCGGCGGACTTTACTAGGGGGGCCCAACCCCGATCCATGGCCCCCTTTTAAAGGGGGTCTCTTGATAGGTAATGGTACGGGGACTGCGGGAAAGCGGCATTGGAGCGGTTAATGACCTCGGGCAAGCTCACAGTACCGTTTTACCTCAAATGGGTCCCTGGCCAAAAAAAAAAGTTGGAGGTGCGTCCTTGGTTTTTTCCGTTCCTAAAGTGACCCCCTGCACGTGTTGTGCGCAGGTCCAAACCCTTTTCGATAAAAGGGTGGGGTACCACCAGCTGTTCCAAACCTCCCCCTTGGGCCCTTTTGACTTTGGGACAGCAGCTCTTGGTTAACTGCCCTATGGGAAAAATCGGTATCGGCCCCTGGGTATTGGGCTCCCCACCACCCCTTAAAAATTTTCTCGGCTCCAAGGGGGGGTCTCTAAGCTGGCGGTTTTGAAATTTTTACGGGAGACCTAGGTCAGGCATAGAGCCTCCTCTTCCCCCCGGGCGTCAGTCTCACCTGTGAGCACCTCTAGGGGAAAGTTGTCCCCACTCTTGGGGTCCCCCAACTGCCCGAATGAAACCTCTGGGTAAAGGGTTAGGTTAACCACAGCACAGCAATATCAAGAAAACTTTAGACCCTTCGGGGTGGTCATAAGTCCCAAAATAAGGGAAAGTCTCTTCCCGGATCGCTGGTGAATTGGGGGCCCTACACCCCCTTCATGGGAGATGACCCACAAGGGGTCTCAAAATTTACTACAGCGGTGTGTACTCCCTTTGGGGTCCCCTTTGGCACACGACCCCCATTACGCCCCAGTGAGGGGGTGTGGGGTCAATCAAGCTGGCGTGCACCAGGGTGACCAGGCTCCGGGTCCAACAGGGCAGTTAGGGGTAGCCATTTCCCCAATGTTAAAGGTGCTGGGGCCCTCTTGGGCGTCTGGGAACACAAGGGCTGTGCGAACAGTGCCTCCGCCCGGTGAGTCACACTCCCTGGGCTCTTTCGGTGGGGGGACATTTGCGGCCCCATTCCCCCCCCCCCTCCAGGGCACCGCCAAATAGTATGCGGCCCCCCATCTCCCTGAGGGACTCTGCCCTGGCCTGGACTGTCCATTGGGGGTTTTCCCTTTTCCCCCATTGGGGCCCCCCCCGGGCTACCACCCCCTTGGGGGATCCTCACCCCCCTGGGATATGGGACAGTTTCCCGGAGACTCCGGACGATTTTCGTTCCGGGGTTGGAGGTCCTGGAGGTACCCCTGTAGAAGGGGCCTCCGTAGCCTTGTACCTTCAAAGAGGTTTAGGGTGTCGGCATCCCGGGGTCACCTTGTCCGACCCAGCCTGAATCTCGGAGGGAGCAGGATAAATTGTGAGGACCACCTTTTCTATCATCTGGGGGGGCGGAATCCCCCCGGTGTAGCCCTTTTTTCACAGGTGGACCAAGTGTAATTGGGAGCGCATGGAGCCGGGCGAAAAAGTCCAGTTTGCACTCGACGGGCCCGTACCTGGTGTCACCCCAAAGGGCCAGAATCTCGCTCTTTAAATTAGCCGTAGTCCCGGATCCCGCTCCCAGGTCAAAGTACGTTTCTGGGGCTCCCCAGTTAGGGAAAAAGGGGCCCCTACTCGGTCACGAGCCACTGGTAACTTTTCCGCTCTGCTAAAATCTCGGACTCGGGAAAAGGCCTCAACATCGTCGGTGAGCGTCATTTCTGCATAGGCTGAACCGCGGCGGGGGTGGCGGGGAAATTTAACTTGGCGTCCTCTGTACAGTGCGCCACCACAGGGCTTGCTCTTGGAGCTGTTGTTAATATGTTCTGCCTGAAGGGGGAGGCGGTTAGCCCCCATCAGCGGGCATTGGTCTCCCCCTGGGGTCTCATAGCCCGTATGCACCTTTTTTTGATTGGCAGTCATTAAAATGTAGGTGTATTTGCCCGGATCAGGCTTCGAAGTTTGTCATTTTGGTCATTCTTTGCTGCGTGCTGCAGCTTTAACCAGGCATAGGTTTACAGCATTTCCAGACCCTTTTCAGGGTTTGTTGCCGTAGAAGGGTTTTGAAACTGCAGCCAATGTCCTTTAAATACGTTATGTCCCTTTAAATCTGTATGCCCCCATCCGAGATAATATGTGGGGGTTTTCATCACGAAAGGTAGGCAGCAGGGTTCAAGAGACCCCGGCAGTGAAAGAAGTAAAAATTCAAATCCGGGCTGCTGGGTTTTTTTTGTGGGGAAAACAAAAAACAAAGCCAAAGTTTGGCCAACAAAAACCCAAAAAAAAATGTGGGTCAGCTGAGCTCAAGTATCAGGGTTCCCCTCTGTCCTGCCCATTAGGGCGGTCACAGCTGGGTTTTTTGCGCAGAGGTCCACAGGAAGAACACCCAAAAGCCTGCGGCCCCGGCTTTTTAGGCCCCAATACCAGCCTCACCTGGCTGGGGTGGCCCCCACCCTGCCTTTTGCCCCTCCCGGAAAAGCCGACCCAGAAAGCCCATGGAACCGTTTTTACAATACTGTGTCAGTAACATTGGGTTTCGACCCTACAATGTCGGCCTTTTTCCCGAGCCCAGGCCTTCGGTGACACGCATCGGGCCGAGGCTTCCCAACGCCCCCAAAAAGACAAACCCCTTGGGGAAAAATACCTTTTCCCCCCGCGACATGCCCCCCCCTTCTCACAGTCCAGTGAAACTAAAATGGTGGTTTAAAAACTCCTATTTCGGCACTTTTTAAACTGTGGGTCAGACAGGTTTAATGGTCTTCTGCGGTAAGGGCAGTATGTTAATGTCCCTTTTAAATAAAAAGGTGGTTCAAAAGGGGCTCCTTTTCCCGGCACTTTTTTAATTTTGGGGGTCGACAGGGGTTTAAAGGTCATCTGCGGGGCCAGGCAGGTATAGTCATGTCCAGTTCAACTAAAATGGTGGTTGAAAGACTCCTTTTTTTGGATTTTTTAATCTGGGGGTTTTGCAGGTTTGGGGGTCTTTTGGGGCCCCGGACAGGTAAGTCAATGTCCCGTGAAAAATAAAAAGGTGGTTGAAAAATCCTTTTCCAGCACCCTTTTTAATCTGGGGGTATGCAGGTTTGGGGTCATGCTGTGGCCCAGGACATGTTTTCAAAGTCCCGTTTTAACTAAAATGGTGGTTGAAAACTCCTTTTTCCCCGGACTTTTAAATCTGGGGGTCTGAGGGTTTGGGGCTATGTGCGTTCAGGACAGGGGTTTTTCAATGTCCAGTTT
>JAODAL010033192.1:0-45890 GCA_025379985.1 Phyllomedusa bahiana | reverse complement strand
GTGGCTAGGCGGATGAGGCGTTTGAATCCAGCTCATTTTCAAATTTTTTGGTAAGCTCAAGGCTTAAAAATTGTGCAAAAGACATTGGTGTGTGGAATCCTGGCCGATCACCCTGATTCATTTGAAAAAGGTTAAATTTTTTCCACATTTGGGTGGAAAGCGAGTTTCCTTGGGGTTTAACTTGGCCCTTGCTCCCTTGAAACCCACTCGATCAGCCTACTGGCGGGCGGAAGTTTCCACTGCAAACTCGGCAAGTTGGGGCCCACACTCCATTTTGGCTGCATTTGTCCAGCGGTTTTTTGGGGGGTTTGTCCAAGTGGGCCCCCTGCTGGTTCAGGGTCTGCTCCAGGCCTGCTGTGCTGTGGTACTTCCCCCTTAGGGGGTGAAGGAAGCTGCTCATCAACGATCTAGATTGGGAGTGTTTGATGGAGCGCTCTCTCCTCCCCCTCCCCCTCCCCAAGAACCCCGTGGCGTGGTACGTAAGCGAGAGGAACCCCCCCGGTCCGACCTGTCGGGTTGAACGATGGCGCACATGCAGAGGCAAACGACTACATAGGATTTTCTATAGTTGAAAGTTTTCCTCCCTTCGGCGGGTTGGGGAAAAAAGGCCCCCATTTTGGACAGGGCGAGGGCCCAAGAGGGTTAAGAGAAAGAAGTACCCCTCTTCGGATGGTGAGCATTCGGCTGTTATAGCCAGGCAAATCAGAATGATGGGGCCATCTGCGCTGTACTTGAGGGACCCCCTGTCTCCATCCCCCACTGTTTAAGCCACCTGTTTTGGGTCATCTGCCTCGTTTCCCCTACCCCCTTCCCTCTTGGCAGCTCCTGCCCCTCTTCCTGTCACCTGAGTAGAAAAACCCACCATTTCGAGCATGCTTGTGCTCCAATGTCCTTTCCCCAGTTCAGCCCCCCACAGGATCATGTGGCGTGAGATGTTTTCACCACTGCAAAAAGGGCAATACAAATTCGTGGGGAAACCCCAAAGAAGATTTATGCTTTATCATACAGAAAAAACTTTGAGATTCTCGGTTTAATTTTTTGATCAAAAGATGTTTAAGCTGCCCCAGACTTTCAAGTGATCTCAAATAGGGAGTCCTATGCTATCTTTTACCTCTCAATAGAGCCACATCCAGGCCTCTCATGGGTAAAACAGACCTCCTTATCAGAGGAAAAAAAATAAAAAAACCCCCTCCCTTCAGGCTGCACTTTTTATAAAGTCTGTGAGAGTGGGCGGGGGAAATAAACAAAAAAGTGGGGGAGCTTTAAAATTTTTTTGTTCAAAAATTTAGGTGCCCGAGAATCTAAAAATTTTTTTTCAGTTGATAGATAGAATAAAGTTTTTGGGTTCCCGAAAGTTTCCCTTTTTTGCAGTGTGTGGTGGCAGTGGGTGCTGGCTGTTATATATTTATATGTGTGCCAAAAACCCCCTCCCAGTGGCACCCAGGTTTGCTTTTTTTTCAGAAATTTTTTTTTGTGCGAACCATACGTTATATTTGGTGTATAATTGATTTTAACCATAGGGGGGAGGGAAAGGGTGCCTCCTTTTTGTTGTTCTGTACCGCCCACTCTCAAGGTGTCTAAGAAGTGCAGCCTGAAGGTGGGGTTTGTTTTTTTATTTTTTCTCTCTGGAATGAAGGAGGTCTGTTGACCCCGTGGGGGCCCTGTGTGGCTTATGGAGGTAAAAGATAGCTTTGGATGCCCTTTTGAGATCATTTGAAGTTTTGGGGCGTTTAAAAAATTTTTGATAAAAATTTTGTGAACCGAGAATTCAAAGTTTTTTCATGTTGTGTCCCAATAGTGTTGGGATTACGTTGGCTATCGACATCGGGGGCGGATGTCGAAAGTGGCCACCATCGATAATTTTTTCGAAAAATTGAGCAGTCGTTATGAGCGATGACCTTTAAAAGTCTAATGGGGAGAAAAAACCTTCTTCTTACCCCAAACGGGGCTGGAAAAGTTGGAAAAAACCCCAAACAGTCAAATGGACCTGTACTTTTTAGGCCCACAAACTTAGGCTATAAAAGCCCAAAAAAAAAAAAGTAACACCCATTAATCCCTGTCTTGTACCCGCTGACCTTAAACCTGCATCCCCCAAAAAAATTAAAAAGTGCGAAGGCAGAGTTTATTTAAAAACCACATTTTATTTGAATGGACTTTGATATCCCTGTCCGGGAAAAAAGCAGCATGCCTAAAAACCTGTTTGACCCCAGTTTAAAAAAGTCCCGGAAAAAGGAGTCTTTCAACCCCCTTTTTAGTTAAAATGGACTTGACAAACCCCTTTTCCTGGGCCACAGTATGCCCCCATTAAAAACCCGGGTTGCCCCCCAAGATTAAAAAGTGCCAAAAAAAAAAGGAGTCTTTCCAGCACCTTTTATTTGAACTGGACATTGTTTAAAACTCCCCCGGACCGCGTATGACCTTTTTAAAAACCGGGAAACCCAGATTAAAAAGTGCCGGAAAAAGGAGTCTTAACCCCTTTTTTAGTTGAACGGGACATTTATGTCCCTGTCCTGGGCCACAGTATGGACCTTTAAAACCCGTCTGCCCCCCAGTTTAAAAAAAGTCCCGAAAAAGGGTTTTTCAATACAATTTTAGTTGGAGGACATTGACAAAACCTGCCCGGGCCCCCGCGATGCCCCTTAAACCCGTTAAACCCCCAGTTTAAAAAAGTCCCGGAAAAAAAGGGTTTTCAACCACCTTTTAGTTAAAATGGCATTGACTTTACCTGTCCTGGACCCGCAGTTGCCCATTAACCTGTCTGACCCCAGTTTAAAAAAGTGCCGGGAAAAAAAAGGAGTCTTTCAACCACCATTTTGTTGAATGGACATTGACTTACCTGTCCTGTGCCACAGCATGACCCGGGCCCGGGATTTAAGTGGGTGCAGTGAGGGCCCAGGCTGGCGTCTCATCTATTAAAGCGGTTAAAATGCCCTGAGGGCCCCCAGCAACGAAAAACTGTCGTGCTGAAGAGAGTGCGGAAAGGGAAGTGTGAGAATCCAGCCTTCCTCAGAACAGTCAGACTGGGTAGGCTTCCCCCTCCGTTGGGGTGGGGGCCCATTGAGATTCATTTGGAAAAATATGGTGGTTAAACGCTCTGTTACCCCCCGGTGCCCTTTTTCTTGGTTTTCTTTTTTCATTTTTATCAACGTGCGGAGGAAATTGTCTCTGTACTTTGTTCTTGCCCGTGTCCATACTCCATGTCCTTGAATAACCTACATCTGGTAATTTGTTCCTGTACCTCCCTTGTAAATTCAGGGAATTTTTTTACCAGTTTTTTTTGTAAAAAAGTTTTTTAGTAGTTTAATTTAGAAAAAAACACATTTTTAAAATAGGAGGAATCCCACCATGTTTTGTTTCTTTTTTTTTAAATTTGTTTTAAAAAATTTGGGTTGTTCAATCAGAGATTGATAGCTATTTAAAAAGATCTTGCAAAAAAAAGTCATTTTGAATATGGCCCTTAATAGTGTCCTCCCTATTCCTGTTTCTGACCCCACCATCACCCTTGAGCCACTCTTGACAATTTGTAAAGAACAAATGTCTGTTAGAAGCAACATTTTTTTTATAATAGGACCTGTTGTATAGCTGCATTTAAAAGAAAAAATCCCCCCAAAATTCAAAGAGGGACCCTTGAGCCATTGGGAAAATTGTGAAGAACAAATGTTGTTAAAAAAACATTTTTTTTATAATAGGCCTGTAGTATTGCTGCATTTAAAAGCAGCATGACCAAAAAAAATTCAAAAAATGATTTTCTAGCCACTTTTAAAGAAATTTTTGTGGGGGGGAAATCACTTAGAAGCACTTTTTTTCCCAAAGGACCTGATTATTGCTGTATTCAAGCAAAATGCCCCCAAAAAAATTATAAATTGCTTCTCGCCCTATTAAAAATTGTGGGGGGAAAAAAAATGCCTTTTTTAAAAGCCACTTTCTGTTCCAAAGGACCATAATTATAGCTGTATCTACAGCAAAATGACCTCAAAACCCTTTTGCAATGCGAAAATTTCTTAAGTTAAAGTGAGTAAATGGAATACGGTGTTGTCATGAAACCTTGCTGTTTTTTACGTCTCCTCCAGCAAAACCAGAAAAATAAAAATGTTGGGAAAAGAGAAAAAAAATTGCAGTAAGAAAATCATTTTAAAAAATATTTTTCAAGAGGACCATTTCTGTCTGAAGAGGAATGTGAAGAGACCGGCAAAAATCGGTGACCCGGAAATTTGGGGCCACAACATCATAGGATCCATCCCTGATTATCTTGGGGGAAAGTAAAAACGATCCACATTTCTGTGGAAACCCGGATCGTTTGTCTGTAATGATCCCCCCCAGCTGTGCGGAAAAGGTCCGTCAGTATGGTGGTGGGGCGGAAACACTCTATGGCGTGACGGCAGCGGGGGGCCATTTTTTCCATTTTGGATACCCAGAAGTCTATTGGGCCCGGAACACATACAAAAAATCCGGTGTTGGGCAGATAGTCGTGCACCATGATCTTAAGCTTATCTTGTGTGTTGGTGTGGCCCTGAGAATGGTTGGTGGGGGGTGGAAAACAAAGATTGCCAGAGTCACCCATTAGGCTTTGCCACCTTCCTGCTGTGCCGCTACCCCTACTTGGCCTCTACTCGGTCACGTCGTGATGTTTTTCCACCGTGAAATTTGGGGGGTCGTGAAGAGAGAAACAGATGTTAATTTGATCAATAGCGGGTTTCCCATTTTCGGTTTTTACTTTTTTGGGTGGGGGGAAAGGAAAAAGTCCCCGGGTTTTTTGTTTTGTACCTGGGATCCAGGAGGGGGCCACCAGTAATGTTGTTCATTTTGAGGGCCTTTTAATGGGGAAAAATCTTTTGGAGGAAATGGAGCTTCCAAAAGAATCATGTGAGGGGGAGGAGCCTTGTTTTCCAAGCCTCTGAGTCGAGGGGCACTGCAAAATGATTTCCTCATTTCCTCCTCCCCCTAAAAATTCCCCGCCAACCCTTTCCAAGGCGGGAGTCGGTAACATGGGTTTTAGGAATCCTCCCCTCCTCCTCCTCCGCGCCTCCGGCACAGCTTCGACCAGCCCTGACTTGCTGAGATGATGCCCCTGGAGCTGATGGCCCCCCTTGCACTAGCTCGGGGGACCCCGAACCCAGCCTAATGAAGATGATGAAATTGTGAACTGTCGGGGTTGTGGATTTGAGGGAAAAAGGGGCTGTGTCCGCATTGTGTCGTTCTCCTCCTCGCTGGCGGGAATGTTGTTTCAGAGTGCCCAAGATCGTTCCAAAAAATAAATCCCACAATGCTCATGCTGACAAGGGCATTGTCCGCATGCCCTTTTTGGTGGCTTCTTAAAAACTGGCAAGGAGGGTGCAGAGTCTTTACCTGCCTCCCTCTCGGTGGCCAAACCCCGAGGTCCCACCGTGCTTGTGGGCCCAGTGTCATTCGTATGGTAATGGCATTGCGTCTGCCACAATCGCGGAGCAGTGGAGGGTGGTTTTCCAGGTGTTGCCCGTCAAAAGAGACGGTTGACGGGGAGGCCGTGACGACTGCAAGCCCCAGGTGGGACGAAGCGGGTGCGAACGGCGGAAGTGCGAACTTAGACTTGAGCCTTCCTAAAGGGGAAAGTCCAGACCCGGGTACCCTTTTAAAAATTTCTGGCGACAGGTTCATAAATGTGCCAGGCGGGGATGTGCTCCAGCTACGATTTAAGGGGGGCCAGAGATTTCGCCGTTTCGAACCACCTTGCCTGGCACAAGGTTTTGGCACCCCCCAGCGCCCGGTCTCGTTGTGGAGACCATCCCAAAACTCCTGACCTGTGTGTGGACGGTTCCCAAGACAGATTAATTTCAACCGGCCCGGTTTTTCTGGGCATGATGCCACTGAGGACTTGGGGGAAAAAAACCCTACACCATCCCTGCGGTTTTGAAGAGCGTGTTCCCCAGCCCGAGGCCACCGTACCCCCAGGGCTCCCCCAGTCACCCAGTGGCTGTCCCGAGATTTTAGGGCTTGGCCGTGCTTTTTTTGTCCATGTGTCGGTGGTCAGATGGACTTTTCCGGCCACAGAGCAGACAACGCGATTCAAATTTTAGATGACACGTGGTGGCCAGGGCCCCGGGGGCTTTTTGGAAAAAAATGCCCGTCAGCTTGATATTGGGGGAGGCAAGGGCCCCTGAGTGGCGGAACCATCTGGTCCACCAGCAGAAAGGAACATTTCCAAAGGCCAAAAGCCTGGCAAAGCCGAAAATTCGGCTTTTGGCTTTGGGATGGTTTGGGTTAAAGTGTTTCTTTTACTCCCAAAACTGGAAGACAGAAGGTGGCTGCTGATGGCCGCTGTCGGGGTGAGGTCGTCAAATGGCGGAAGGAGAAGGGGAGGTGGGTTTTTTGGGTGCTGGTGGTTTGGGGGACGGTGGAGGCTGAAGCGGGGGATCCTGATATGACTTGAGAGACAGGGCGTTTAAAGGAAAGCTTTGGTGGTGTCGGAGGAGGAGGAGGCGGAGACAGGGGTGTGACAGTGGTTGGAGGCCCGGCGTCGGTCTGGGCCTTTTTTGGCCTAGTGGTTTTCCCCCATTTAACTCATGCAAATTTGCTGAGTGACTAGGGCATGTTGTGGTGGTTAACAACCCAAAGGGTTTTGCCTTATTATGAGTTTACGACAAAGGTGGCATATGAATGTGGGTGAATCAGAGGTTTGGGAAAAGAAGGCCCCGCTTGAGGGTCCTGGACCTTTTTGCGGCGATAGCGAGGGCGGGGTTTTCGCTGACCCTGGCTGGGGGAATATAGCGGGATTCTGCGACCCCTCTCCCTTTTTGAGGCGGAAACCCGTACTGCATTCCCCATCGTTTCCTCCCGTCCAGTGATGAAGGGTCGCAAAAATTTGCTGAAAAGACCACGTTGGATCCCCAATTTTGTCATCATCATCAACAAGGTGACTTTGGTCTGACATTCTGCATCCCGAAGCTGGGGCTACAAGAAGAGGGACTGCAAGGCGGGGCCGACTGCCCCGGGATTTTTTTCGATTGACCCGGTTTTTCCTCCCCTGTGGCTTTAGTAAATGGGCGTCAGAGCAGAGAAAAGCATCCTCTTTTGGCCCCTTGTTCTTTTAACAGCCCTTTTGACCCAACCCCATTTTTTATCAAAGAGGTTTCAGAAATGGTTATCCACAGTGGTGGGGCCGGTTGACATTTGGGTGCTTCATGTTGGACGGATGTGGTGATGTGTTTTAGAATTTGTGGGCCCTGACTGGAGGGCGAGGGGGGTAAAAACGCTGGATGCAGGTTGCTTAACCATTGAAGGGGCGTTTTGGCAAAGTGTTCGTTACTGAGATTCAAGGGCCCTGACCCGCGAGAAGGCTGACGGTCCTGCAACTGATGACCCGCGGGCAGGTGTTGCGCCAGCACGGAAAGGGCACCCTTTTCGTACCCTTATCTATGTTTACCCCCTTTTTGTCGCTTCCACCTGATTTTCGCTCCATGTTAGACATATATACAAATTTTGAGAAGGTATGGAAGATTTTTTGGAAAGTCTTTTATTAAAAGACGGCAAATAAACAGCTTTTCTAAAACCCCCAAATAAAAAACAAAATTGCTGGATTCAAAAAAAATGAAAGTAATCTATAAAAGTCAACAAAGCTGGCGGGAAAAGCCCCAAAAACACGTATCTGTAATGATTCGGATAATAAAGGTATTTTTGGACCTATAAATTCCCCTGTGGTGACTAAAAAATTGCAGTTTCCTTTAAGTGCAAGGTCCCTCAATGAACAAAGTTTGTGTCCCAAAGTAAAAAAAAAAACGTTCTGAAATGTATTCGGAAAATAAAAGGGTATTTTTTTGGACCTTAAATTCCTGGGTAACAAACACTTGCTGGATTCAAATTTAATGAAGGTGGCTCTATCAACAAACTGGACGGGGCAAAAGTGCCAAAAACACGTTTTGTAATGTTTGGATAATAAAAGGTTTTTTTTTGGCACCTACAATTACTGTGGTGCTAAAAAATTGCAGTTTCACTTTAAGTGAAAAGGTGCCTCAATTTAAAAAAGTGTAGTGCACAAAGTCAAAAAACACTATCTGTAATGTATTCGGATAATAAAAGGTATTTTTTGGCCCTATAACCTGTGCGACTTGCTGGATTCAATTTTAAGTACAAGGTGGATTTTCAAAAAAGATGGAATGGGCAAAATTAAAAATGAACACCTATTGAAATGTTATGATAAAAAGTGGAGTTTTGCACTAAAAAGGCCCTGCGTTATAGAAAAGTGTATTCCTTAAGTTCAGGCTCCAATACCCCGGAAAATATTTAATAGAAAATGTTAATAATAAAGCTTTAAAATGTCTACAAAAAGTTTGGTGAATTTATCCATATTTTTTTTTGGTTGTCTGGGGTTTGCCGCGGGGGCCCCCCCTTGTTCCCCCCCCGGACTTTACAGCGGTAGATGCTCCTTTAAAATTTCTACCTAACTTTTATAAAATCTTCCAATCTTGATCTAACTAAATTGAAAGGGATCACAGCTAATAGAGAGGTTTCTTGTAAAGAAATTTAAAAAAATTTCGTGGCTTTTTGGGACACAAGCAGAGGCACGTCCTTTGCTCTGAGACGTGGAGACACTGAGGTTAAACAGGAAACGTTTGTTCTATGTAAAACGAGGTCTGTGTTTTTTCCCAGCCAATCGCAACCATACACATCTAGTCTGAATCGACACACTCTCACCTGCTCTATTTGTAATCTGTTTGGGGCGCCAAAAAATTACGGAGCCCGAAAAAAGGGCGATTTAAATAGATGATGCACAGTTTTTAACCAAAAATTATGCTACTAAAAAAAATCCGATCCCCATAAAACTGTGCCGATTCCAACTTTGTCAATAATAATCGCCAACACTAGCCCCCACGTTCCAACCCCCTGCCAGAAGTTTTGCAGACTGTTCCGGGGTATGAAGCGTGGAATGACGTTATTCTCCGTAGTCAGAGACTACAAATAACGTGGCCTTTCAAAGGGCTGAGCAAACAGATTTTTCACGCATGAGCTGAACTGGCTGACATCAAAATTTAACCCCGGGGGAGTACTCCTGTCAGCTTGGCATAAAAAAAATCTTTTAATGGCCTTTCCCTTTTCTAGATCGCCCCAAACATATGGAGGCTGGAATTTCCCAAGGGTGGGAAAATCGCATATCAGCCTATGTTGGGGGAGTCCGTTCTGCCGCTGCAAGTCAAGGAGGGTTTGCTTGGTTTTCTAGGAATGGATAATTCAGCACAGTTTCTGGCTTTTTTGAAGTTTTGCAGAGGGGTGGAAGATTTCAGAACCTTTTGACAACCAGTTTGAACACTGCGCATGCAGGGGCATGGGTCATCCCCCCGGGGGGCGCAAAGAAAACCATGTTCCTTCCCAATTCTGTCCCCTTGGTATGATTTGAGTTGTCGCGGAGAAAGTCACACATTGATTTGTGTTGCTGACGCAGCAGTTCCCCCCTGTGTGATTTCGTTGCCCAGGAAAACCCCAGGTGTAAACTGCGTGCCCGCTGTGCCCTGCACATTTTATGTTGGAGCAGACTTGGATTGGGGAGGATTGAGGGGGTTGTGAAGGAGGGGGGGGACATTGGCACAAAAACAGCAGTTGACGACGTGGGAGAAACCCGGGTTCCTGTCCAAGTTCGGTGGGGGGCCCCGAAAGACATTCCCCCAGGGGGGCCGAAAAGGACATGTATTTTCCTGACCGTAGTTACGTCCAATGTCCGCGCTCCCCCGTTCCCTTGGAAGACTTTGATAGGTCAAGGACGGGCCCACCTTTGTTCCACATATTTGTGCAGGGTGGTCTCCCTTTTTTCGAAAATAAATTACGGCTTGGATCTCCCCCTTGGCTTGGCACAACCCATTAATTCTCTGAACGGTGCAGAGTCCACCACTTGGAAAGGGAGGGACTGCGTACCAAAATTGGACAGGAGGCACGGTCGCTTCTGCCCCCTTGGATGGATGGCGCATCTGCTGTCTCTTGGCAATCGCCTCGGTGAACGAGCGGGACCATGATGGCGAGGAGGGGGCCTGGACTGGTAGTTTTGGGGTAAGACAAACAGCTCCCTTCCAGAGGTGGGGGAGCCTTGAAGGCTAAATGGCAGTTGCCACTGGATGCTGCTGCTGTTACTGCGGGAGGATGGACCTCCCCATCTGAACATGTTTTTTCCCAGGCCACTGGATGGGACGCTCTTGTTTTGACACAGGGTGGTGCCAAAAGTTACTCCAGGCCACGTTCACTTTCTGCCCACGATTCCATATACAATTTCGGCTCCTCCCGGGGTCTTAGAAAAAAAACTTTCCACACCCCGGTAGGAGATTTTACCACCCGGGTCCCATGAGTGACTACTACCCCCCGCTGCCTCCTAGCCCCCTGTGCCGATACTTTTTTGGCCGCGAAGCGGTTTTTACCCTGTGGGCCCTTTGGCCCCGACCTCGCACGCTGCCACTCTTGACTCACGGGGGGGGGGGCACTACCGACTTGCTGGCTGCGCCGCTGCCTGACGCACAAATGACACCATCTTCTTCCACCATCGTCATCATTTGTGTTTGCCCTTACGCATTTTTCCCAGGGGCTCAAGTAGAGGCCTGATGCTTGCAAATAACCTTCCGTGCCATTCCCCATCACTACTTTTCCCTCCAATGCAAGAACAGCGGGTGTCTGCCCCACCTCTTCGCTACCAAGTAGCCCTAAAAGTCCTCAAATAGTTCGTCCTCATGATAGTGGTGCTGACCCGACCACTTTGGTAGTCTTGGCTGAGGCAATCCGAACGGGCAGAGGGGGTTGAGGAAAGGGCAGGGGCCCCTGACCCGCTCCCGGGGAATGCCAATTAAGGGTTGTGTCTGACTTCCCACCGACTCTTGGGCTGGGGGTTTCGATGGGATCCGGGAGGAAAGTGGAATGACTCAACCCAAACAAGAACCTTTGGTTGTGGGCAAACACACGGCCGCTGAGACACCAGTGTTCTGGCACCCTGCTGCGACGTCCCCCCTTTCTGTGATACCCATGCATGGTCCCGGAACTTTGTGCCATGCCCTCGATGTAAAGGGGCCCGCCACCCTCTGTTAAAAATACTGTTTGATCAAAAAATTAAAATTAAGCCTTGGCTATAAATACCCTACATAACAACCAATTAATTTTGGCGTATATGGGGCCAAAAAATACAGACCCCTGTATTTTAGTCCAAATTTTTCCCCCCAATCAAAAGGTTAAATTAAGCCCTTTGGGGTTTAAATTCCATAAAGAAAAAAAAAGATGTAAATTTTGGCGTATACGGACCAAAATAAAAGACACCTGTATTTTAGTCCAAATTAACACACCCTGAAAAGGGTTAAAATTAAACCTTGGGTTGAAATACTTTGCAGAAAAAAACCCGATTACGTAATTTAGGCGTAATGGGACCAAAAAATGAGACCCCTGTATTTTAGTCCAAAAGACCCCAAAATCAAAAGGTTAAATTAAGCCTTGGGTTTGAAATACCCCACAAGGGACCCGATGTAATTTTCGTATGTATAGGGGACCAAAAAAAATTTGGCACCCGTTTTTTTTGTCCCAAATTAAAAACACATTGAAAAGGGTTAAATTAAGCTTGGGTAGAAATCCCTACAGAAAAGCCAATGTAATTCAGGCGTGTATGGGACAGAAGTACACCCACCCTGGAGAAAACCCCACAAACCAAATAATAACGCTGGTTGAGAAACACGGTGTATATGACACACACTTGTAAAGGTCTTTCCTCCATAGTAAAAAACGATTTTCTTTGCTAAAGAGTGAATATAGAAGCAGCAATAGAAAATAACGTGGATGGTTACATTTGGGTAGACACACACTTCTGTTCGGTTCACATTCTTAAAAATCAAGAAGTTTGACTTGAACTTAACTTTTCTCAAATGGTCCGATCAACACTAGTGGGGCAGAGACTCTGTTGTGTTGGGGCAATGAGTTCCTGAGTATGGGGAAAGCACACGGGAAGTATTGGAGACAGTTGTGTGAGGAACTGACAAGAGGTGAGCAACGAAGAAGGTCTTGTGAGAAGCAGAGATTGTTATGGAGAACCTTGTAGCCTTGTTAGCAGTTTGAACTGAATTCTCTGGACAATCGGTAGCCAGTGAAAGAATTGGCAGAGGGGAGAGGCAGACAGTAGCGGGGAAAAGGGTGGAGACAGGCAAAAAAATTATACAAAAAGGACGGCCCCAAAAAAAAATGTTGCGTAAACCCGCCCTGAGATGAGAGGGTTGAAAAAGCAACTTTTGTTCAATAAAAGTCAAGAGAAGAGCAAATTTGGGAAATATTTTTCAAGTGGAGGTGCAAGGAGGTGGTCAGGGCTTGGATGTGTGGTTTGAAGGACAGGGAAGAGTTAAGAGTTATCTCAACGCACTGAACTTGTAGGGTTGGGCAGAGTGTGGAACCATTGACTGCGATAGATTGGTCAGGTGAGGAGGTGGAGTGGGATGGGATGTGGAAAAGATGATGAACTCCATTATCTCCATATTGAGTTTGAGAAAGCAGGAGTAGAAGAAGGAGAATATGGATGATAGACTTTCTGGGATCCTAGAAAGCAAGAGTAGAATCTGGGCCAGAGATGTAGATTTGAGTTTCATCAGCATGCAAGTGGTACTGGAAGCCATGTAATGTTATGAATTCCCCAAAGCCAAGGTTAGAGAGAGAGAAGAGTAGTGGGCCCAGGACTGAGCCTTGGGTGACCTCAACAGAGAGAGAGTTAGTGGAGTGAGAGATGCTGAATGCCCAATCAGAGAGGTAAGAGGCGCTCCAGAAAGAGCCAAGTCCATGATAGCCAACGGAAGAGGTAATTCTCGTAAAAGTCAAGGGAGTGATCAACTGTATCTCAAAGGCAAAGGACAGATTGAGGCGACGGAGAGAGAATCACAGAGAAGCTCGAATGTGAGGAGACTTTTGGGAGTCAAATACATCATTGAACAACTTATAAGCTCTTAGGCGCCTAATTTTGCGGTAGATATGTGCAAGGTACGCTAGAAAACCATTTTGATATAGTGTCACTGTAGTTACATGAAAAAGACAGAGGCAGTACTCAAGGTAGACTTGAACTGTTTGAGAAGCTTTTACAGAAAAAATGGTACGAAGAGAATAGGATAGATAGTTTAACAAAAGTGGATGGTCCAGAGAGAATGAGAGCTGTTTAGAGGAGAGATGTGACTGTAGCATGTTTGAAGGAGGAGGGGGAAATTCCAGAGTTTAGTGATAGGTTGAATATAGGGCTGGGCTACTGTAGGGCTGGAATAATCACAGTTTTGAGGTTGAGCATAAGGTGGGATGGTATTGAGTCACGAGGACAGATAGTGAGGTGGCAATTTGGTGAGACACAGTGAGTGGACAGTGTGTCAATGAGTCATGGTGGTAAAAGGGTCATAGGAGGATAACACGACAGCATAATTGCAGATATATATATACGGCATTGTGGTGTACCGTAAAGTACAGAAACTCTCTCTAACTCAAGAGTTCTTTGCATGTTGACATTAGAAAATGATGTGGCAAAAATCTTCAGAGTGAGATGAGAGCAGAGCAATAGGGGAGACCGGGTGGAGAAGAGAATTAAATGGATGTGCAAACAATCTGTTAAAGGTTGTCAGATAGCAAAAGCGCGCGATATTATAGAGGCGCAAAGTAATCCTGCTATGCAAGAAGTGACAACGAGCAGACTTTGAAAGTTGAGGGATGTTGCATGAATGTGAGAGTTGACGTCTTCCTTCCAGAGCCAGCTCTAGCGGCTCTGGAAACCTCGCCTCATATTTTTTTATCCACTCTGTGTGCCAGCTATTAGTTTGCTGAGTCTGTGTGTAAGGATCAAGCCAGTAAGAGGAAGAAGAGTATTTCTATGAGATTCAGACTTTGAAGCGTTCTGTGATGGGTGTGTTAAGCGTTCCTGTTGCTGGAGTGACAGTTACAGAAAAAAAGAAGCGAAGAGCAAGTAAGATAATTAATGGACAAAGTAGTGTGAAAGAAATTAAGTTGAGATGTGAGGATAGTGTGGCAATAGGCAGTATAAACAGGTTAACGATCCCACGCTAACATACTCTTGATGAGTGAGCGCTCCAGAAGGACTACATGTGAGACGAGAATAAGGAGGAAGTGAGTATTGATGGCTCATGAGATTGGACTCTGTATGTCTGCTGGGGATCTAAAGTTCCCATAAATGAATAGTGGGTAATGTCTGCAAATAGAAATAGACAAGACCAGGGGTAAATTGAGGTATTTAAAAGGCCGGTTGAGAACACAGACAAGATTGAGCTATACAGATGGGTCACTTGGAGCTGGGGGGGGAGTCAGCATGCTGTACAGAATAAACCTCAAAAAATTTGAGTGTGAGGGAGGGTAAAAGTAGAATAAGGAAAAAAGAACAGTTATCTGACAGGAGAAATCCAACACCTCCACCATGTTTACTACCAGAGCAGGGTGGTGTGGGTAAATTGAAGCTTGTCACAAGAGAGTGCAGCACGGGAGATTGTGTCAGAAGGTGTCAGGCAGGTTTCCATTAGACCAAGGAAGGATAGGTTGTGCAAGATTTAGGATATGTTCACACGGCATAATTGCGGAGAGCCCATAGACATTCCCATACTAGCGGCGCATATTACCGCCGCTAGTAATGACATGGTCACTTAGCTACCCCCGCGGTGTATTGTGCGAGCGGGGAGAGAAGAGCGTAATACCAAGTCTACTCTTGAAACCTGGTCTTGATTAACTCCTATGACTGGACGTATCTTCGCCCCATATTGAGCGCAGTAAAGAGCCAGCAAATACGGGCACAAAAATAATGTCCCAATTCAAGCCTTGTGAACATAGCCGAAGAGGTAAAGTATGAAAGGAAGTTTCTTGCACACAGAACAGAGGGGTCAATAATGATAGCAAAGAATTCCCCTTCTTCTTTGAGTATCTACAATTACTGTAAAAAGTGCATCGAGGAACGCTGCTGAGCAACTTGTAACTCAGTATAATGTACTCCAAAATTTCCATAATTTCTGTCATCCTTGCAGGCAGCAGACCCCCCTATAATTGTGCATGTGTACAAAGTTATTTGCCCCAACTCGAGCGAATATCATTCTACTATAGACTTCATTTCTTTGCTCGATCACCAATTTTTCCTCCACTCTCAAAAATTTCATGTGTTTTTTCTCTATCTTAACATAGATCCAAAAGCATTTGTTAAAAGAATTACATACTTGATAACCAATGCATGAGAAGAACTCTTCACTGATGAAAAGCAAGAACTAGCTCACACTCAGCAATTTCAAGTCATATAACTTGTGATGTGTAGATAAGAAAACCTCTCTTTCTGAACACAGGACATCCTATTTCACTGCAGAAGAGACCTGCGGGTTTCAATGCTGTGCAACACCCAACAGCGCATAACATATGGAGAAAATATACGTGAGATATTGTTTCGCATTAACTAGGATCCATAAGTTTTTTCTTTTTTGCATTTATAACTAAAACACTTTGTCATTGTGTTGATGGTGTATGTGAGGATGTACCAGCTTAAGGGGATTTTTCTGAGCTTATAAGAAATACAGTATATACTCGCCAAATTACACTTGAGACAGTGACGATGGAGACCAGAGGGAGAGCTGCCCCTCTCCATCTGTCTTTTCCCCCCTTCAAGACACCAACAATTCGAGCAGATTGAATCATGGCTACGACGTACAAAGGGATATCATTCTAACCTTGTCAAGACACAGACATTGAGTCCAGCTGTAATATAACAGCTGGTCCCCCGTTGGCAATCAAAGTGGTGCCCTGCTTAGCAGAGGCCCACAAAATTAATGTCCCGAGACAAATCTACAAGCAATTTGCAGGATCACCTCCCGCTAAGGACACGACTACATGTATGTCCAAAGTGTATGTCAAATGTAGGCGAAAGGGTATAACCACTCCATATCAGTGACATCCTTCCATCACCATCCCTTGCTATTGTACCTTTCCATCTGCCTCCTTTATGGTACCCTAACACTTATTCTGCGATACATATTGAGTCATAATTACTTGCATTAAGACTGCTGTTATGTCTTAAATTTCCCTTATTAGTTATTTTGCCATTCCAATGTCAATCAGCATCAATACACATAACCTCCATAGTTAAATCCTATATTTACTCTTTTTCTTATGCACACCAATTGTTTCCCATAAAAAAAAATTAAAACATATATCTGCGACCCAAAAATTTTCATTTTTGAGTATGATACTAACTGTAGGTAGACATACTATAAAGATGGTTAATAATGAATAGTCAGATAAGTACTACATGTAGAGCCCGCTCCCTGCGGATCATGTGCGTAAATCTGCCATGAAGCGACGCGTAAGCTGGTCCTACTGGTACACTGCCTTAATATTATCAACCATTGCCAAAACTCAATCAACAATCAATACCTTCCTGTAATATGTTTCTGTA
The DNA here is from genome assembly GCA_025379985.1 of Phyllomedusa bahiana. Classification (NCBI taxonomy): domain Eukaryota; kingdom Metazoa; phylum Chordata; class Amphibia; order Anura; family Hylidae; genus Phyllomedusa; species Phyllomedusa bahiana. Next base: position 29,506 of record JAODAL010033192.1, on the reverse strand, counting down.
GCGTTGTATTTTATCCATTTGCTGTATGTTGTCTCTTTTTCTCTGAATCTAGCTGAAGCATCACAATTTCCTCTATATCCTTATTCATTAGTCCATCTTTAGAAGCATGACAAGACACCCACGACATCCTATTGCGATGTGCTTTGGCTCTATATTCCCCTACCAATCTCCCATCTTAATCTTGAGGCGATCCCCCCTGTTAAAAGCCTGAAGAGACAGGCACCAAGTGGGTTTGAAGACATCTCAAGACCAAGACCTTCCTTGAAAAATGACAAACCTACTAATTGCGAGGTTCACATGATCTCCTGGGAGGTTTGACAATGGCAAAGTCCTACCTGTACATGACCGACTCAAAAAAAACATAACTGAACTTCGCTGTACATCAAACACCTAAAGGATGGAACTTACAGGAGAAAGCTCACAAAAAATTAATAATGGAAGTACACTTATAAAAGTGCTGAACACTATGGGAGAGATGTGAATGCGTTCTTGTGTATTCCACTGAATATCTAAACCTTTTAGAGCCTGTTATTAAAAATCTCGCTTCACGTACTCACAACCAGAGCTTATGTGCCATGCCAAATCAAAATTGCATCCTGTATAAATTTCAATTACTAGAGTTAACACTTAACACTGAATTACCATACAACTGACTATAAAAAACAAAAAAAACAAAACAAAAAAAAAACAAAGCAAAAGTTTACCGGCTTCGCGAGAGGAGTGGCCTAAGAACCGGAGGGCGAGCGGGTGAGGGGGGGGCTGAGGCAGAGAGCCGGACTGAAGATTCGACTCCATAGAGGAAGAAATACGCCTGGAGATATCCAGCGTTTTCAAAAGCCACATATTCTTTATTAATAATTCCAAGACAGCACACAACGATACACACACACTTAAAACAACGCCAACAAGAGCGTTTCAGGCTCAATTACGAGCCACTTCACCCTCATGGCCTTACTACAAGTTTGTCCAACCCATTTTATTAAAAATATACTGACCAATTCATAGGTCTAATACAAAGAGCGACAATGTGCAATCATAACGGAAAACAGGAAGAGCATAATATACCAAAACAAGAAAGATTTATCAACGTTAATACAATAGCAGTACCATTGTATTATATAGAGTATTGCGTATTCTAATAATAATAGGCACTACAAATCTGTTCTCTTACATCAACCAAATGGTTTGGCTAATGAATCTCAATAAAAAATCACGTACGCCCCGTTGTGCTGAAGCACATGCGAGGTCCAATCCCCTACCTCTTTTTAGGAGGGTATAACCCTTTCACAAGCCAGATTTACTGAAGAAAGAGTGGGGAGCGGCGTGGGGGGGGGGGGGGGGGGGGGGGGGGGGGGGGGCAATGTGCGTCAGTCTTTTTCGCGACGTCATGAAATCTAATGGATGACAGTCAGTGCGAAACTGACCTGAAAATATCTATGCGACACGTCTTCATTCCGCATTTTCCTCCGGAGAGATGACTCCCGAATTCTAACTTTTTAATTGGCATGAAGGAGAACCTACTAATTGTTTCTGACATTGCGTTCACACATGATATTATATAATACTATCATGGGTTGCTATTACTGTTTACATAGGTCTTTTATGTTATCATTCTTTCCTTCTTACATATATGAGAATCCTGATGTAATCTGCGTAAAAAATAAACAGCAAAGTACATATTTTACGAATGCGTGAACAATGAAACATCCATTTGAATTTCAAACCAAGTACAGGTTTTTGAGTTTTTCAACAGGAAGAAGATTTGGCGATAAAATATTGCCAAACAAAGGCATCTATAAAATACTCGAGAGCATTTTATGATACACATCTTTATACCATTTTTTGAACATATCTCATAATATACCTGGATCATTGTAATGAAAATTGGACAGATTTTCAACATGATTGGGATATTTGTTTGTACTCCTGGGAATATATGGTAGAAAATACACATTTTTCTCGTTTCTTGCGTTTTATATTCCCTGATGTTTATTTTGTCATTGTTCTTCTAGATTTACCTAGTTTCTCTTGGTATTTTAGAGCAACTTCACTTTTCACGCTGCCTTAATCATCCATTGAGGATATTAATCCGTTTCAGTGAAGTCTACACTGCTAACAGCTTTCCAATATCTGTTTCATATGTGTTGTTATTTGCGAGTTGCTTTACGTTTTAAATCTAAATGTTTTCACATACTGAACTGATTCACAATGGTAATGAAGGGGGATGTTTAGAACACATGCAAATGAAGTTAATTGAGTATCCTGCTGTGCACCTTTCAGTAGGATTCACTAAGTATAGGAAAAGACCCTGCAGACGTCATCTCCCAATCCAAAAACCAAATCCAAAAAAGTAGTTTTTTTAGAGATATTCGTATAGGTAAATTTTAATCCTTACAAAATTTGATTCAGAATATGCTATAAAAGCATGGTATAAATACTGTATCACCTTCGCAAATAAATCAACCCAGTCGTCTATAAAAACACCAAGACCAAATTTAGATGTTCACAATAAATGATTTATCGGTGATTAAAAAATATAAAGATTTTCCCACCATGGACCATAAACAACAATGATAGCATAAGAAAAGTGTGAAAATTTTGCTCCCATTGCTCTCCTGTTGTCTGTAAAAAAAAAATATAAATCAAACATCAAAATAATTGGATTCAACAAAACAAACTAAATGGCGTATACACAACCAAAAAATTGTTTTTAATTTTTCTCAGAATAATTACTATATGTGGTCACAAGAAACCATAGGCACAGCAATTAGACCATAATCACATGGGGGATACAAAGTGTAAACAACGATATACGGACGCGATCTGTCAGCGTCCAAAACATGATCTGGTTCCCATTTATTAAAAATCATATTTGGGCAGAGATAAGAGGACATTATTAGAGTCTCATTTATAAGGCCTGGTATAATTAACATTGAAATGGCAGTAAATGGCATATTGACCCCCCCACCCAATTCCCCTAAATGTTCTTTTATACGTATCAGACAGCGCCAGAAACAATAGGATTCTCGTAATGTGGGGGGAAAGTTCTTCTTTTTATTTTTTGTGTTTTTCGGGAAGGAATGAAAAAGCAGGTATTGAGACGGTAAGGATGAACTTAATATAAATTGTGCTTGACTTCTACTGATAACGTAACTACCCTATTGATACACGAACATTCAACTAAGTCTTTTTTTAATTTACCCAATATAATTCTTGGTCTAGGCAATCAGACAGACAAGGAGGATAAGACAGAGTGGTTACCTTGTAACAAAAGCGCAGACAATTTTAGATAGGTTCATATAATCCTCTATTTAATACCACAGAACATACCTCCACGCGGCTTCTTATCCCGCTCTTCTCACCACTATGTCTTGAAATTTTAAGAAAAGACTTTCCAGGTGCAGCTCATCTGATAATGATTTAAGTAATCAAGGCATGAATTTTTCCAATTATTTTTTGAAGGGGTATTTTCATGTCAAATTATCACAATTCTCCAAAATCTCTACGAGCTCCTGGATATCAACTGCGGCTTGTGACCTGGCATGGATTGGCGTAAAACATGAAGGTTTAGGTGTTAAGGAAAATGTATTGTGACAGATCAATACATTTCTTAGTATATTTTCATGTATCACAGTTCATGCAGTCACTTGGTAGCTATACCCTGATGCAATCCACAAAATCACAACCAAAGGGACAATCCCTAAAAGGCTAATTCTCATCTGTCAATTTACAGTAATTAATATCCCTCCCATATTCTATAGATTCAATTTTCTAAACATTCTAAAAATATTGTCAATATGGGTCAGATAAATTCTGATACATCGCCCAGAAGCGAGAGAAAATGTTCTTTTTAACAGTAATCTTTCTCACAAACCTGGTTTAATGTCAAGAATGGTTGAAAACAAGGTCAAGAATCAGATTTAACTATGGGAAAAAGGAACAAGTGCCTAATGACAGAACTGTGAAATCTTGTTCTGCTGTCTAGGGAATTTTAGCTTACCAATATTTACCCACAGTAGGTGGAAAGTTTCTCCGATAGCTTTGGATCTTGACTTCTGGCGTCCGCTGGGTCCTCCGTCCTTCTTCATATGTTTTCCTCACTGCTCCCGTCTTTTTGATTGCTTTTCACTGTGCTGGTGAGTAGACTGACATTGAGGTCTCTTTGCAGATGTATTGGGTGACTAAACAGCATGCGCCTTGATTTGCTCAGCCTCTGATCTCTCATTGGTTTCAGATGCTGTTCTGAAGTATCCTGTTCAGGACCCCGAAATACGCATGTGCTTCAACGGCGTTCTTAAGGAACCTGTTTTCTTAGGATAGATCTTTGCGTGATGTCTTTGGTGCATCATAATGAGGGACTACACAACTATCCTATTTTAATGTAAATAGAACTGCGAAACTTCAAGAATATTCAGGCAGTTCTTCTGCCACACCCTGTATCCAATTATCATAGACCGAAAAACAAACTGACACATTACGTCAGTAATCGAGGCCCAATTCGCTTAGACAATACGGTTCTACCCCTAAAAGAGGAGGTGGATTGCGGACTCGCAAGCTTCGCGCACAACGCTAGGGTACTGGATCTTTATCTATTGAGATCAAATACCAACCATACAAATCGTATTGAATAAGAGAACAGAATTTAGTGTATACTATTAATGAAATACAATATATATACAGATGTACTATATTAAACCGTTGAAAATCCGTTTGGTAAACAATGCTCCCCCTTTTTCCCATGATCCTGTCTTGTATTGCCCTATGATTGGCGTTATTTTTAAAAAAGGGGGGTTGGGACAAACCCTTTGTAGTTTATCCCCTGGGGAAGGGGTCGTAATGGCTGAAACGCTTTGGGCGTTGTTTTAGTGTGTTGTATTTTTGTGTTGCTGTTTGGATTTTTAATAAAGAATATGGCTTTTTTTTTCCCGGTTTCCCGGGCCCGTGCCAGGGCTTTGACGGAGTGAGTGCTCCCACTCCCCCTCTGATTTCGGCGTCCCCCGGTATTGGCGCGTAAAAGGCTTTTTGCAGGACCGGGTAAAAGCTCCAGTTACCGAGGGTGGGGAGGATTTGTGCATTTGCGGGGAGGCCGTGTGCAGAACGGAGCATCCCCAGCAGCGAGCGCCGCTGAATCAAAGATCGCCCGACCCTCCGCGCCCCCACGGGAGGGGACGCGTCCTTTCCACCCGCAGAAATTGCGCTTCCCAAGGCAGCCGCAGTGTGGCAAGGGGGAGGAGGAGGAGGAAATCATCAGGAGGTCGCGACCGACCCTCCCAAGGAGCTGCTCCATTGGGAAGTAATACCACAGCATGCAGGAGAGGGGCAGCCCAGGAACAGGAGCGACTCGCAGGGGGCCCTTAAAGCAGTGCTGGAGGAGGATGGAGCGCGGGGAGTCCATTTTGAATCAGCCCACTGAAGGTCCAATATGGAAAAATTGTCAATTGCGGGCCCCTAGGCAACAGCGTCCCTCACGTTTGAAAAAATTAATGGGGTAATATTTTTCGCCCAAGGGGACAGTGACACTTTAAAAGGGCCCAGACCCCAACACTTCTTGCCCCCAGTCACCCAGGGCCGTACAAAGAGATGGTGACAGTATCATTACCCAGGTGGGGAGGGAGGGGACTTTGAAAAAAAGGGAAAGGGGTAGCAATCTCGTGAAAATCCATGGCGAAAAAGGTAGTAAACTTTTGGCCCCCCCCCCCGACATCATGGCCTTATTAGAGTCTATAGGGGCAAAGTCGTTCCCAGCAAGTCTCAGCAGCTTTTAGCACTTAAAAGGTGTTGATAAAAAAAAAGTAAGATAGCAGATTTGGGGAGGAACAAATGGGTGGAGGGACCTGCGAGGTGCGGAGTTTATGGAGGACTTTTTTAAGAGAAGGGAATACCTGGAGAAAAAAGGTTGGGGATTTAAAAAATAGATCCCCCGAAAATAACGTGAGGGTTATAGGGCTTGTGGGGATACCCCGAAAGGGTTTTACTCCTAAAATATGTGCAAAAGGAATTCCTAAAATACTAGGCAAAAAGACCCCAATGAAAGTAAAAAGGGCCCCACGGGTAGGCCCCCCAGCCTATGACAAAAAATGGCGGTCACCGCCCCAAGGGGTTTCTGTAAGATACCTTGATTAGCTGAAAAATAAAAACCCTATTGCAAAGTATCGGCTAAAAAAGTTCTCTGTTGTACAAGGGACAAAGGCTTTTTTTTTGCGATTACTCTTTTGAGGTGGCTGGGAAAAAAGGAAGCTTTCTCCCCAATATTTTCCCACTTTAGTGAAAAAGGGTCTTTTTCCCTTTAAAATTCCCGGCGGTGCTAAAGTTTCCCAGACAGGGGCCATCGGTTCTTTCCCAATCAGCGGAGGAGGTGAAAATGTTGGGGGAACTTTTCCCATGACACGGGTGCCCAAATAGAATCAGGAATCTGCAAAAAGGGAATCTAGCCAGCGAGATCCAGCAGTCCCTAGAGGGCACCAGAGGTCTAGAAATGCAGGGACTAAAATTTCTTGGTCCAGCTACCGTTCACCAAGGAAGAGATGAAGGGACGGGGTTTTGCTGCAGCAAAACGATGTTTCACTTGTCATGCCTGGCACCTTTGGGCTGGGGAGTTGGGGGCCCTCCCTAGTTTAAGTGGGCCCAACAGGAAGTTCAAAAAGAAGCAAAAAATTCCCGAGTTGTGTATAACTATGTTCGCTTACCTTAATTTTAAACCTTTGCGGGGCGTTTTAAATGTTAAGGGAGAGGGGACGGGCGAGGGGTACCATGGCCCCAAAACGGGGGATGTTTTGAAAGATGTTATTCTGTTATGCGGGGGGTGGGAGTACGGGTCAGAAATGGAATAGGAGGTTAATGATTTCCCCCCCTCACATAAGATGTGCGAAAAAAGAGAAACCCAGCAAGGAAGTAAAAGGAAATTCAGAGGAGGAGGGTGGTTCTGAGGGTTTTTTGGGGTTCAGTTGGAAGGGGGGGGGGGGTGGTTTTCCGTATAAAATATAATAAAGGGAAATTACTGGGATAAGGGCTAAACAATGAAAATTGCCAAAAAAAGTGAAGGGATTACTTTTTCCCCCAAAAGAGGATGGGGTTTTCTGGGATTGAAAAAGTAAAGTTAGACGTGGGCTATACAAGAGAAAATTGGGAAAGAAAAAGATTTCTTTGCTTGAAAAAGTTTGGGTGGGGGGGTGAAGGGATCGCGCAGTGGCAGGAAAAGCGGGGGTAGGGGTATTGACCCACAAAAATTCCCCCTGTAAAATTCTGGGGTTAGTTAGACGGTGATGGTAGGGTTATCATTTTAAAGGGGGAATCCCCAGCGGGGAGTTCAATCTGGTTAATGTTATGGTCCAAATTCCAGATAAACAATTCTTTTGGAGCTAGAAAATAACGTTAAAAGGGGCGGGGAAGGAATTTTTAAGGGAGGGGTTTCAATTTGTTTATGATTTTTAAAAGAAGGAAAGAGCTATTACTTCTTTTCCCCCCTAAGTCGCGGGAAGAGCTTGTTATCCGATTGAGTAAAAATTTTGGGGTTTGGTGGACCGGGGGGCGTTCAACCCGGCAGAGAGGGTACACCCTTTCTCGAGCCCCAACCCCTGGTCCAGGTTAGTACTTCCTGACGCTCAAAATTTTGGTAGGGGGGGTGGAAGCGTGAATATAGGGGTTTTTTTTAGGGTAATTTCGGACCAAACTCACCGGTGATTATCTCTTTGCGGGAAACCTTTCCTAAGGGACAGATATCATTTGGAAGTGCCACTTCTCCCCTGGTGACAGTTTTCAGGGATTTGTTGGTTCGTGGTGGAAGGAATAGGGAAAGGGGACAATGAAGGGCTGCAGGGACACCCATGCTGTTTTGGGAAAGGGAAGGCAGTCAAAGGGGGAAAAATTTGTCTTCGGGAGAAAAAAGGGGAAAATCGAGGGGGATCTTGAAGGGGCGACCACGGCTCTGGGGGTAGCTTACATCCCTTTTCTCTCGGATTGTCTGTTGAAAATAAAGAAAAAATGGATAAAGTCGAAAGTTTTGAACTTCAGCAAAAAAAGAGGGAATCGATTTCAAGATCAATTTGGGGTTGTCACTTTTTTTAAATTTGGGGAAAATAATGGGGGAAGATGTGGTAACTTGGCTAAGGGGAGGGGGGGAATAATAATATTTTGGGCCTCAAAAAAAGGGACGGGGGCGATGGTCGGGGAACCTGGGAGATAACAATATCTTGGGGGGATACTCACAACCTTTCACACGTTGCTTTGACTTTAAAAAAGGGGGGAGTTTTTGCGTCAGATTGATATACCCTTTTTAAGCCACGACGGGGCATTCTTAATGCAGAATTTAAAAGGAGGAGGAGTGGTTGGGTGGGGGGAATCTTCCCCAACAAGGCTCCGGGCCCCGAGGACTCGGGAGAGGATATAAGATCTTACAGGAGTTTGCTCGGGAGCACAAAGGGAAAGGTTTTTGGGGAAATCTCAAAGTAAAGTTTGTTGCAGTCTGGGGACACAGCATAATTAAAGGTTTTCATAAAAAAAGGGAAGGCCCCAACAGCCCCAGAATTTATCCCCCGATCTCCCTGTAATCGGCGTAAAGATCTTCTCAAAAGTTTAGAAATAGGTTGGCGACGTGATGCCAAAGCTTTTTGGAGAGAAACCAGATGGGATTTTACAGGGCAGATTGGGTTAAAAAATTTTAGGCGGTACTGTGGGTATTAGAAATGTAGAGATAAAAAGAATACGAAAAAAACTCCACCCCTTGTTAGTATCGATCCGAAAAACTTTTGAAAGTAAAAATTGGAAATGGCTGGGGTCTGTGTGGATAGGGGGGGGTTTTAGGGGCTTATTAAAAGATTATAAGGGCCATGTATAAAATCCCCCCAGGCGAGGGTAAATACCCCAGGCTTTTTGTCTCGCCAATCTACTGCAGAAAAGGGATAGGCAGGTGCCCCCTTCCCTTTATTTTTTTTAATTTTGCGTGAGCCCTTTTGGGGATCCATTTATGGGTTCATTGTTCCGGGGATTAAGTAGGTAAGCTGGGAAAAAAGTGATATGCTTTGCGGGTGATTTGCTAAAATTCTTGAGTGACCCAGTGAGAAGTACCAAGTTATTAGGGGTTTGGGGGAAATTTGGTTTTTTTTTTTTTGGGCTTTCAGGTGAATAAAAGTAAAGTGCCCGTTATTCAGTTGGGATCCCGAGCAGAAAATTACAAGGGAAATAAGGTGGAGGTGGCAAATGCATCTTACCCTTTTTGGGGGTCAAATTTGGGTTTGGGCGGCTTTGATCTATAATTAAATTTGGGCCACTCTTCAAAAATAAGTAGAACTCGTAAAAGGTTTGGGTTCCCCCTTTTGTATGGGTCGGGTAATCTTATAAAAAAGATAAGTTTTGCAAGGGTGCTATCCCCCCTGCAAAATCCCGATTTTTTTTAAAAAAAGGGATATCGATTTATTTAGAAGTCATTTACTAAATTTTTATGGCGGGGAAAAACAGCCAAAGGGTTTGCTATCGGAAGTAACAGTAGGGGAGGATGGGAGGAGCCCCAGTTACCAAAAATTAGGGTATTAATTTTTTCAGCTTTTTGGGACATATTAGGGATTGGCGGGGGTTGGATTGCTTTTTCAAAATTAGGCTGGAATCTCAATTGGCGGCGCCCGTCTCTTTGAGGGTTTTTAACTTGCCATACAGACGATCCTCCCGGGGTCAAACAGAGCGTTCTTTTTCGGGTACGCTAGCCTGGGACATATCCGTAAGTTTTCAAGAGACCCTGTTTTTTTTACCTTTCCTTCCTCTGGGGGGAAATTCCTTTATTTGAGCGGGTGGGGAATGTTTTTAACAAATGGGGGGGGGTCTATTTGGAGGTTTTTAATGGGGGGGACGGTGTGGGGACAATTTTTAAAGGGGCCTTTGGATTTGGGCCCGAAAACTGGCTGTATTTGGTTAGGACGGGTAAAGTTATTTTTTAAAAAAGGGGAGCCTGAGGGCTGGATTTTGGGTTTTGTAGTCGAAGGCAAAAGGGCTGTTTTCCAAAATTTGGTTTTGGGGGGGGAGAGAAATTAAATTGGGGGGAAAACTATCAAGTTTTAGAGGGGGGCAGCAAGGCAAGGACCCAAAAAAATTCTAATGGGAAGGATTGGTAAAAAAAAACAAATTGCATGGAGGGGGGAAAACCCTTTAATTGGCCATAGGGATGTTTTTTTATTCCTTACAAAAACAGGGGAAATTTTGTTTAAATTTCCAAAAATTTAAAAAAAGGGGAAGGGCAGATTTTTTCCACTGTTTTTTTGGCCCGAGATAGAGGGCCTAAAAACAGGTTTTTATAAGGGGGATTTTGGGGGGGACCCCCCATGGTACCTGGGTCTTTATTCCTTTTACAAAAATTTGTGGGGGGCTGAAGGACCAATTTATAAAGGGGTTCAGTGATGCTTTTTTGTGAAAACGGTGCAAAGGACTGGATTAAAAACATCGGTCCCCGGGGTGAAAATGATTGATGCTTTTTAAGGGTTTTTTTTTATAGAAAATTTTTAGTGAACCGGGGGAAAAAATAAGAGTTTTTTTTTTAATTTTTTTTTTTTTTTTTTTTTTTTTTAACAAATTTTTTTTTTTGTTTTTTTTTTTCTTTTTTTTTTTTTTATAAAACACGTTTTTTTTTTTTTTTTATACAGCCGTAATTTTTTTTTTGTTTTTTTTTTTTTTTTTTTTTTTGTTTTTTTGTTTGTTTTTTTTTTTTTTTTAAAAAAAAAAAAAATTTTTTTTTTTTTTTTTTTTTTTATTTTTTTTTTTTTTTTTTTTTTTTTTTTTTTTTTTTTTTTTTTTTTTTTTTTTTTTTTTTTTTTTTTTTTTTTTTTTTTTTTTTTTTTTTTTTTTTTTTTTTTTCTTTTTTTTTTTTTTTTTTTTTTTTTTTTTTTTTTTTTTTTTTTTTTTTTTTTTTTTTTTTTTTTTTTTTTTTTTTTTTTTTTTTTTTTTTTTTTTTTTTTTTTTTTATTTTTTTTTCTTTTTTTTTTTTTTTTTTTAATTTTTTTTTTTTTCTTTTTTTTTTTTTTTATATTTTTTAAAAACAAAAGGGAAAAAAAAAATTTAAACCTTTCAATAAATTTGGGAGAAAACTTTGTCCCAAAAAATAAATTTTAAAAAAAAGGTTAAGAGTCGGAGATTTGTTGGGGTTACCGTTTAAAGGTGGTTTTAAAGGGGGAACAATAAACGAAGTGTTCCGGTTGGGATTGTTGTTTAAAATGGACAAAATTTTGTGAAAAAATATTTTGTTATGTATATCCCTCGCATATGCTAAAAGTGAAATTTTTATGTTTGGTATATTTTTGGGGTTTATTGTCTTTACTGTGTATCGTTTTCCTTTTGCCTCCGGTCCTTTGACACGAAACCATTGCCACCTGTCCTGACCTTCCGGGCCTGTCCCCGACTACGAGCCTTCTTCATGAATTTTGTACCACGCCGCACCTTAGGCCTCCCGCCACAAGCAAGTCACGTCAGGGGTAGTGACTTGGTAGCAATCCTCCACAGCAAGTCCATCCCGCTTTGTGGCGGGCTCTGGTGAAAACCGGACCTACTTAGACTCTGCTCCCTGGCGTGACTTATACCATCGTGGTCCAGAGGATCCACTACCATGACCGTTACAGTTTCATATTATTTGATAGGAAGAGTCTAAAAAGAAAGAATGAAAATATAAAGTAAACAAAGTATAGCAGTCACAGTGATCACACAGCTCTATTACAGGAACTGTGTTGTGGCAAACTCACACAAAGCAGATTTGCTAAAAAAAAAAAAAAAATCTAAACTAAAAACCACTTCTACACATTTGAATGGGGTTATGTATAAAGCTTATGTCTGGATTAGATGAATTAAAAACTTAAGCCTCTATAGCATGTCTCCTGCGGATGCTCCCAACCACCCAACGTGCACAGGACACTAACAAAATCTCTACTTACATTAATGGGAAAACCCTTTAAGGGGAACTCTACATATATACACTTCCTTGAAATGTTGGCGGTGTTGTTTGCTTGGTGCATCCCCCACATCAGTAAAAGACATGATTGATAATCCTGCTGCCAAACCCCACTACAATCAATTGCCACTGCTGGAGGAAGCTGCCAGGTTTCTGGCTTATAAATTGAGTCTACAACTGGGGACCTTCCCCTATTACAGTCATGTGGCCTAATAAAAGATATTAAACGATCTTTCTAAAGCCAATGACCCCTCCATTATCAATGTATTAAGATTTATACATTCAAGTCAAGTTTAAGAACACATATGAACATTACACTTTATTCTCTGGATAACATTTTATTTTAGATTTGTTGCTATAATTACATTTTACTTAAATATTCAAGAAGCCGCAGGCTCGGTGTAATGATCCGTGTTCTCCAGGATCCAGGAAAGCTTCTAATGGAGGATATCATTTCTGCTTGCTAGGGACTGTTGTACCATTTTCTCTGGGTGAATTGTCCAATATCTAGGTAAATGTAGATTATACATCACATACTCCTGCATGTGTCTGAATGTTGGAAAGCACATCCAGTCTTATAGACATTGGAGATAAGGAGAAAAATGTGTCCCTTTGGGTCAGATTGGTTCCTGCCTGATGGGTTCTATATTTATCTGGATCAATAGGATAAAACAAAGTTCTAAAATTACCTGTAGCCTTCAGTTTCATCAGTATATTCTCTGAACATGATGGGCATGGGTTTTAACTAATTTATGTAATTGCTTCTCTCTACACATTGACTTTATGGTCTACTGTGTAGGGGACTTCATCATCCAATTTGGCTCCTAAGTTCACCAACTCATGGGATCCAGTAGTTTAGACCTCCACCAGTCATGAAGCATTGACATTATTTTACAAGATGAGAAGAACCCCTAACACAGTGTTAAGGTAAGTCAAAGGTTAGGTAGATTACAAAGGTATACCAATACGCGGAGCTGTGTTTATATGTCAGTTCCACCGAGAGCTCTAGCCCCCAGCACACCAACTTTTTATTTTATACCCTGCTCTAAACATCTTTAACACAGTTTAATACGCAAGCAAATGATGCAATATTGGCACAAAAATGAGACATAATTTTGAGATTAGGTGGTCCTGTCTAATTGTCAAACTTTTATGATAAATGGTGTTATTTTGCTAAATATGATGTTCCTGTGATTTCTTGGAAATATCATGTCCTTGGCGAATCTAAAATGAGCACATCCGCCAAGATATTGTTTGTCTCAAAAATGATAATACATCCAAATAACTATGTCAGAGGTTTGTTGGCCAGATGTGAGCTTGTAGACCAAGTAGGGTAAAGGTTACCTAACTTCTTAACTATATACTGCATATGAAGATATGAACTAAGTAGATTTATATGGATACATAGGGTGATTAAAAGATAAAAACTCTAACAATAGTTTCTGAACTCTTGACAAAACTCTGTAATTTCTACCTTTTTTCCATAATTCCTTTTTTCCAACACCCAGACAACAGACTTTAAAATATATTCCCAGTCCCCTCTCTCATTTTCTTTAAGCAACCACCAAACGTGTGATAAATTATTGTTCGGAGTGCCCTGAAGGCCCCAAATGAAAATATCACCTTATCCTGCCTGCAAAACAGGTGGTAGACCTTCAGGTACATCCACACCGCTGACAGTGTACCTGTCCCACAGTCACAGCAGGTTCACAGAATCAGGGAAACATTTTCCTGCAGATCTACCAATGTGGTGTATCTGATTATGTGTGTGCGGTATCCTACCACTGGTCTCTATGTGGGGGAAACAGGGCAGAGACTCAGTCAGCGCATGAACCCACATAGACTCACTATTATTAACAGCAGGACAGATCTCCCAGTGGCCGCACATTTCTCCAGAGAAGACCACTCTATTGAAGATTTGTGGGTTGTGGTTTTAAGGGGATATTTTAAGACACAGAGGGAGAGAAATGAATGGGAATATAAGTTATGCAAAAATCTCAAACTTTGCAATATGTTCTCAATATTGATATTATCTTCTTTTCCCATTATGTGTGAACTGTGAGGGTCACAAATCACACCTGATAGCAAGTTTGCAGGTTATTTCTGACCTGTTGTAAATAACTTCTCTGTTGTTCTCTGTTGTACTTTGTTCTTTTTGTAGAGATTTTAAGATCCTTTGAAGACCCCATCTTATGTGTATAAAAATTCTGTGAATGTTCTTGTATAACATCATGTCTGATGAAGAGAGCTAGTACTCTTGAAAGCTTACCATCAAATACACTGTTAGCCCCTATGGCTAACATGGTACAACATTAGACTACTATTGTCTGTTTTAGTCAGAGACATGTTGGTCTATCGTACAATATTTATTTGCATGGTAAAATCATTCAATACTTTCTACAACTTAGGGCCACATGTTTGAAAACTGTCTAGGTCTAAAACTCACTTTGTTGTCCATAGCAACTAATCAGAGCGCCCCTCTTATTTCTTATAGTGCTTTGGAAAAATTAGGCGCTTAGTCCTTAAAAACTAATTGATAAAAAGGAGCTATCTTAGCTTTGGATGTCCACTGCCAGGCAAGATTAGAAGGACCTGGTGCTGGCCTATAGGTTTGACATTGGTGCAACTGCTCAATGAGTTGAAAACAATAGTCCTGTACTTCTTCTTGTACCTGGTCATTCTCAAAAGCAGAAGACACAGTAGCCCAGATATTATAGAGGACAGCTTTAGAGTTCAGGGAGCCCCCCACAAAGGCCTTCTCCTTTAGAAGTTCCTGCACCTGACCCTGGTTTTCAGTTATTTTAATGTTGTGGATTGTTTCTGGCATTTTATACATTTCACTTCTACAACTTTTTAGCTTATTATTCTCTAGTCTGCTGGAAGCATTATTAATATTCTTACACTTTTCTACTTTCCTTTTTGATGTCTTAGACAGTGAAACCTGCCATAAGTGTCCTGAAGAAGAGTGGCCTGATGAGGAGAAAGCAAAATGCGTCCCCAAAACCTCTGAGTTTCTATCATATGAGGACATTTTATCTCTAATATTTTTAGCAATAGTTTTATTTCTTTCTGCTGTTACATTGTTCATATTACGATGCTTCATTTCCTACTGGGACACTCCAATAGTTAAAGCCAATAACCAGACTATGAGCTTCATCCTCCTGGTCTCCATCTTGCTGAGCTTCCTCAGTGTCTTCTTCTTCCTTGGTCGTCCTGTGCATATCACCTGCTTACTGAGACAGATATCATTTGGGATCTTTTTCTCCATTGGTGTCTCTTCTGTTCTGGCCAAAACTGTCACAGTCTACATTGCCTTCAAAGCCACCAAACCTGGGAGTAACTGGGGAAAGTGGATTTCAATCAAAGTATCAAATTATATGGTCTTGGTGTGTTCTTCCGTACAAATTCTTATCTGTGTTATCTGGTTGTTGGTGTCTCCTCCATATCAAGAATTTGACCATCACTCTTATCCTGGGAAGATCATCATTCAGTGTAATGAAGGCTCAGATATCTTCTTCTACTCCATGTTGGGGTATCTGGGGCTCCTGGCCGCTGTGAGCTTTGTTCTGGCTTTTATGGTAAGAACATTACCAGAAAGTTTTAATGAGGCCAAGTACATCACCTTCAGCATGCTGCTGTTCTGCAGTGTCTGGATTGCCATGATCCCGGCTTATCTGAGCACCAGAGGGAAATACATGGTGGTTGTGGAGATATTTGCCATATTGACCTCAAGTGCTGGAATTCTAGGTTGTATATTTCTACCAAAAATATATATTCTGCTTTTAAAACCTAATCTGAACTTTAGAAAAACAATGTTGGCGAAAAATAAGATGTAAAGGACCACGTGATGCATATTAGTACCTGCAGATTTGGTTTATTTTGTGTTTTTATTGTTTTTTTTTCCTTTTTGCTTTATAGTGGTCATTGAAAATAAAGGAAAATTGTATGAATTTATTCTTAACAGATTAAACTGTATCTGAAAGCCCCTGAAATAATGACCTTTAATTAAATATGTTAGGAGTCCATGCAAGGTCCAAGTTATTTGAAGCCATAATACTGTGGTAATATGAGAACCTCCACTGTATGTCCCCCATATGAGAATACAAGAGGCATACAGTATATCCTAGAGCTGCTCTCCCTTTTAGCACATCTATCCTATCTGCCAGCATAATTATTCCCTGCATTATTATAACTCTCTCGCATTCTCATAGGTAAATTGTGAACTGTAATACTGGATTCATTGATTTAAAGGAGTAGTCCACTTTATATTAAAAAAAAAAATAATAATAACACAATTTTCCTGGGGCCCCATAAAAAACCCTATACTCACCATATATATGCTATCTCCCTTGATAGCAACCTCTTAGGTATGCTTTAATCTTGTACTATTGTAGCAATTTCTATAACCAACTTTTTTTATATATATTTCCTCTTTCCATATATTTTTTTATTTTATTTTTCTTTAACTTAACCATGCAAGGGCTTGTTTTTGCAGGACAAGTGTATTTTTTAATTATACTATTTAATGTACGAAATACATATAAAATAATAATAAGAATAATAATTAAAATAAAAATAATAAGAAGAATAATCTATGAGGGGTGTGATGAGAGAAATATCACGGGTGCATCGTTTGTTTGGGGTTTCCAATAAATTGCATGTTAGCATTATTTCTTAGTCAGTATTATTGTAGTGATACAAATTTATGTAATGTTTCTTATTAAAAAAAATAACTAAATATTGTGTAAATTTGTTTTTAAGAGGTGAAGTAGTTTTTTTTTTTTTTTTTTACTTTTCATTGCAATTTATTGGAGAACCATGGTGACAAACACAATTCTGACATTTTTGATTGGTGACCTTCACCATTTAGGATATATAAAATTATTTTGTATTTCCTAAATTCATTTTATAATTTTATGAACTCATTTCGGCAATCATAAAGGGCTTGAGTTTCTATTCCCCTTATGGTGCTTGATCATTAAGGGTCAGGATCACTTGTATTCAATATTGCAAACAAATGTATTGTAGCACAATGTACAATGACAGGCCAGGGAGCCTCCGTTAGCCCTGAATAACCAAATGGCACCCCACAATGAAACTGTAGTGGGGAATTAGATGACAGAATGGGGATCTACATCACATTTTAATGGCTTACTTGTAGAGATGGGCAAATCGATTCTAACGAAGTGGAATTCGTTTTGAATTCCAGGAAAACTTCGGTTCTGCACGAAGGCGAAGTTTATGGTACTTTGCGGGAATGAATCGTCATTTTTTCTAAAATGGCCATGAGCACATGGCGTGACATGGGGCAGAGAACTCTGGGAGGAAGAATGGAGGACCCTCAATGACATGTGCAGACATGAAGCCAATCAGCGACCAGCGGGCTTCTGTGACATCACAGCCTTATAAATACGGACTCCATTGTTAAATTTTCACACCTCACACAGTCTGTCCTGGCATAAGCATCTGGCTGCTGCTGCTGCACTATATTGAACTCTGTGCAAAACAAACCCATTTTTTGAGTTACTGGGGTGAAAGACCTTCACAAGTGTGTGTTATATACACACTTGTTCCGGATCCAGCGTTATTATTTCGTTTAAGTTTGTGCGGTATTCTACCTAAAGTCCAGGGATTGTCTATTTATGCCCCATATATGCCTGAATTCCATCTGGTTCTTTCTGTAGGGTATTTTATACCCAAAGGTTAATTTATCCTCTTGTTTGTGGGGTAATTAGGAGTCAAATACAGAGTGTGGGCATTTTTGCCCCATATACGCCTGTAGAGATGGGCGAATTTCTCAAAAATAACAAGTTATAGTGCCTAGGATTCTGGAGAGGGGTCATTGATCCAGGGATTTTTCCGATTGCCAGATTGGAGTCGGGAAGGAATTTTTCCCTAAAATGAGGACAATTGGCTTCTACCTATTTGGGGTTTCTTGCCTTCCTCTGGATCAACACCTTAGCACAAAAGGCTGAACTGGATGGACGTCTCGTCTTTTTTCGGCCTTACAAACTGAAACTATAATTCGCCGAATTTTCCGACAAAATTAGTTTCGGTCCGAATTACTTCGGGACAAATCGCGTTAAAAACAGCTGTTTCCAGGCTGCACAGAGCCTGTAGGGTGCTGTAGAACGTTGTGCCATGCTTAAATATGCAGAGGGAGCTTGGTTTGGTCTTCATGCAATGTTGTGTTTTAGTATGACACCCATATGACTGCCGCCGCCGCTCTTAGAATTGCTTCACTGTAAAATTCCCTGGGCACTTAAGAGGGCAAAACTGACCAAAAACTGAAGCGGGAATGAAGCCTGATAAAGTCATGGCAGCGACAGCTGGAAAAAAACAAGCTGAGAGCTCAGGTGGCAACAACAGTGACAGAGTGTGGAGGTGACGGCGGCAGCCACAGCAGCATGAGGTCAAAGAGTGGCACAATGACATTCTCGGGGTGACAAAAACAGGATTAGGCCACAGAGTAGCACACTGACAGAGTGTGTAGGTCACGGCAGCAGCCACAGCAGCAGCATGAGGTCAGACAGTGGCACAATGACATTCTGGAGGTGGAAAAAACAGGAGTAGGCCACAGAGTGGCACAATGACACAGTGTGTAGATCACTGCATCAGCCACAGCAGAAACATGAGGTCAGACAATGGCACAATGACACACTGTGTAGGTCACGGCAGCAGCCACAGCAGCAGCATGAGGTCAGACAGTGGCACAATGACAGAGTGTGGAGGGCACGGCAGCAGCCACAGCAGCAGCATGAGGTCAGACAGTGGCACAATGACATTCTGGAGGTTGCAAAAAAAGGAGTAGGCCAGACAGTGGCACAATGATAGAGTGTGTAGGTCACTGCAGCAGCCACAGCAGCAGCATGAGGTCAGACAGTGGCACAATGACATAGTGTGGAGGTGGCACAAACAGGAGTAGGCCACAGAGTGGCACAATGACAGAGAGTGGAGGTGACGGCAGGAGCATCTGCAGCAGAATGAGGTCAGAGAGTGGCACAATGACAGGGAGTGGAGGTGATCGTAGCAGCAACAACAGCAGCAGCAGCATGAGGTCAGAGAGTGGCACAATGACAGAGTGTGGAGGTGGGTGGCAATCCCAGTCCCTGGTAAAGATGGTGGTAGGCAGATGGAGAAACTGTCAGCAGATTTGTGGCATTAGGCGGGTGGCGGCATCAGAATAGTAGCTGAGGCAGGTAGTTTGAACCCAGACTCATTTCTCAAAGTTTGGGTGAGGAGTCATGGCTGATGTAGTCTGACGCCTAAGGCATTGGTGTGTGGAAATCCTGGCCGATCCACGCCTGATTCATCTTGACAAAGGTCAGTCGTTCCACATTTCCCGTGGACAAGCGGGTTCTCCTTGGGGTAACGATGGCCCCCGCCGCACTGAACACCAGCTCTGATGCCACACTACTGGTCGGGCAGGACAGCTTCTCCACTGTAAACTGCAAGTTGCGGCCACACATCCAGTTTGGCTGCCCAGTAGTCCAGCGGATCTTCTAACTGGGGTGACAGAGTGCTGTCCATGTAGGCAACCAGCTGTTGGTTCAGGGACTGCTCCAGGTCCTTCTGCTGCTGCTGGCGACTGCGCTCCTCACTAGGCGGGTGAAGGTAGTTGCTCATCAGTGACTCCAGACTTAGGGTGCTGCTGATGCACCTTCCCCCAGCAGCCGCGGCAGTAGTACGTGAGCGCTGAAGAACCCCCCGGTCAGACCTGTCAGAGGAGGGACGATGCTGCACATAGGCAGCGGCAAACTGACTATGGAGTATTTCCCTCTAGTATTTGAGTTTGTCCTCCCTCTCAATAGCTGGGAAAAAGGCTCCCATTTTGGATCGGTAGCGAGGGTCCAATAGGGTGGAGAGCCAGAAGTCATCCCTCTGCCGGATGGTGACTATTCGGTTGTCACTTGCCAGGCAAATCAGCATGCTGCGGGCCATCTGCACAAGTGACTCAGAGGGACTCCCTGCCTCCATCTCCATGTATATTGCCCACGGTGCTTGCGGGTCATCTGCTTGCTTCCTCATCTCCATCTACCTCCTCCAGCTTCTCCTGCTACACCTCTCCTTACACCTGGGTAGAAAAACCACTAATTTAACCAGACAATGCTTATGCTCCAATGTCCTCTTCATCCTCCTCCAGTTCAGTCCCCAGCGGACTCATGTGGCCGCTAGAAGAAGTCGCCACGTCTCCAGTCCCCTGCCCAGACAGATTTTTCAGCATGTGTTACAGGACATGAAGCAGTGGAATGACGTTATTCATCCCGTAGTCCTGGTGACTGACAATGAACGTGGCCTCCTCGAATGGCCTCAGCAAACGGCAGGTGTCTTGCATGAGCTGCCACTGGCTGACATCAAAGTTACAAAGAGGAGTACTCCTGTCCGCCTGGATCATCAAAAAATCGTTAATGGCCTTTCTCTGTTCATACAGTCAGTACAACATGTGCAGGCTGGAATACCAACGGGTGGAAACATCGCATATCAGCGTGTATTGGGGGAGGCCATTCTGCCGCTGCAACTCGAGGAGGGTGTTCCTGGCTTTGTAGGAATGGATGAAGTGCATGCACAGTTTCCTGGCCCTTTTCAGAATCTTCTGAAGATCGGTGGAAGACTTCAGAAACCGTTTCACAATCAGATTGAACACGTGCGCCATGGACCATCCCTCATTGGTGCAGAGCGGACATCCATTGTCCGTCACCATGGTTCCGATTTGCAGTTGGTGCGGAGAAAGCCACACATCGATTTCTTACTGCATGACGTTGAGCAGTTCCTCCCCTGTGTGACTTCGTTCGCCGAGGCAAGCCAGGTGTAGAACTGCGTGACACCGCTGTCCTCTACACACGTGGTATGATGGAGCAGTACTTGTGGAGGCTGAGATAGTGGTGGTGGTGGAGGAGGAGGAGGCAGACATTGGCACAGGAGCAGCAGTTCAACAACGTGGAGGAGAAAGCGGCATCTCCTGTCCAAGTTGTTGGTGTGCCTGGGCAGGAAGCACATTCACCCAGTGGGCCGTAAAGGACATGTACTGGCCCTGACCGTAATTACAGCTCCCCACGTCCGCTCTACCGTGCACCTTGGAACAAACCGAGAAGCTCACGGACTGGCCCACCTTCTGTTCTACATATTTGTGAAGGGCTGATACTGCCTTTTTGGAAAAGATATTACGGCTTGGAACTCTTCACCTCGGCTCGGCAAAGGCCGTTAGTTCTCTGAACGGTGCAGAGTCCACCATTTGGAAAGGGAGGGACTGCAGTACTAACAACTTGGACAGGAGCACGGTCAGCTTCTGCCCCTTAGGATGGCTGGATGCATACTGTGTCTCTTTGCAATCGCCTTGTTGAACGACTGCTGGCGCCATGAGTAGCGAGGAGCAGGAGAGTCTGGACCGGGACAGCTCCCTTCTGCAGAGGTGGTGGAGCCTTGACTTGCTGCAATGGCATGCGTGCCACTGGCCGCTGCTGCTGCTGTGGCGGCGGCAGGATGGACCACCACATCTGAGTCACGGTTCTCCCAGGCCACCGAATGGTGACGCTGCATGTGTTGACGAAGGGCCGTGGTGCCAATGTTAGCTACCTGGCCATGCTTCACTTTCTGCCCACAGATTCTACATATACCCATAGTCGGCTCCTCCAGTATCTTAGCAAAGAACTGCCACACCGTCGAGTAGCTGATTTTACTACTACTACCGCCGCTGCCTCGGTTAGCCCCTGTGCCGCTACTTTCTTGGACCTGCGAAGCGGGTTTTCTACCCCGTGTCCGCTTGGCTCCTGACCTCACACTGCTGCTAACCTGCTGACTAACGGCCACACAACCCACTTGCTGGCTGCGCCACTGCCTGACGCGCAAGCTGACGCCCTCTTCTCCTGATGATGATGAAGCCCTTGCCTCACCCGGCTCCCAAGTGCGGTCGGCTACATCATCATCTATTTGTGTTTCATCGTCACTGCTGTCCTCATCTCCGGTCTTGGTATGCAGAGGCTGACCAATCACAACATGACCTCCAAAGCCACTTTCAACTTCGATACTTTGCCGCCTACTGCAAGAAGCAGGGGATATTGGCCCCATTTCTTAGCTGCCAAGTAGCTGCTGACTGCCCTCCTCAAATTGTTCATCTTTGCTATATAGTGGCGCTGAGCCCAGACCACATAGTAGATCTCTGGCTGAGGGAACCGGATGGGACAGAGGCGGGTTGAGGACAGGTGAGGGGCGCTGATCCGCTCCCGGGCCATTCCAACTAAGGGTTGTGTCTGACGTTCCCACAGACTCTTGGCTAGGGTTGTCAGATGTCATCTGGGAGGAAGTCGATGACCTAGTCAACCAATCAAGAACCCTTGGGTTGCTAGTCAGCACATGGCCCCTTGATGACAGCAGCAATTGTGGCCTCACTGAGTGACCCCTGCTGCGACGTCCCCTTGCTGTGCTGCGACCTGGGCCTGGAATGTTTGTGCCTCTGCCACTCGCAGGTGAAGAGCCTGCCACCTCTCTGTCTGACATACTGTTTGTTCTAAAATGTACAGACACTGCTTGATGAAGATATCTGTATATGATAAATACACACCCTGTATTTGACTCCAAATGAACCCAGTAACAAGCTTGGTAACCCTTGGATATAAATTGCTCTCCACAAATGGGCAGGAAAAATTTACTTGTATGTGCCGTTTAAAAACACTGTGTATTTTACTGAATATAAAGGCAAAAACAGGCTTAATTAACCTTCGGTTATGAATTATGCTACAGCCAAAATTTCTTCTTTGGTGGTGAAAAACAACGTTTCTTTTACTGAGTACAACTGCAGAAAAATACTTAGTTAATTCTTGGATGTAAATTGCGCAAAAGAAATGTGCTGCCAACAATTACCAGCTTTGTAGCGTGTTAAAACGATGTGAATTTTACAGAACACAACAACAGAAAAACTCGTAATTAACCTTCGGATATGAATTATGCTACAGGCAAAATTTCTTCTTTGGCGTTGAAAAACAAAGTTTCTTTTAGTGACCACAATAGCAGAACAACGCTTAATTAACCCCTGAATAGCGGGGTGTGTACATTTTTGCCCCATATACGTCTGAATTCCACCTGTTTTTTCTGTAGGGTATTTTATACCTAAGGTTAATTTATATTCTTGTCTGTGTGGTAATTTGGAGTCAAAAACAGGGTGTGTGCATTTTTGCCCCATATATGCCTGAATTCCACCTTTTTTTTTCTTCTGTAGAGTATTTTATACCCAATGGTTAATTTATCCTCTTGTTTGTGGGGTTATTTGGAGGTAAATACAGGGGGTGTGCATTTTTGCCCCATATACTCTTGAATTCCACCTGTTTTTTTCTGTAGGGTATTTTATACCCAAGGGTTTTAAATTTTTCCTCTTGCTTGTGGGGTAATTTGTAGGTAAATAAAGGGTGTGTGTATTTTTGCCCCATATACACCTGAATTCTATCTCATCCATTCTGTAGGGTATTTTATAACAAAAGTTAATTTCTCCTATTGTTTTGAGGAGGAATTTAAGTCAAATACAGGGTGTGTTTTTATCATATATAGACATCTTCATTAAACAGAGTCTGTTTTATTGTAAATTTTTGATCAAATAGTATGTTAGATAGAGAGGTGGCAGGCCCTTCACATGCGTGTGGCAGCAGCACAAATGTTCCTGGAGCAGGCACAGGTCACAGCACATTAAGGGAACGATGCAGCAGGGGTAACTTGGTGAGGCCAGAGCTACCATTGTCATCTAGCGGCCGTGTGTTGATCACTAAGCCAAAGGTTCTTGATTGGTTGATTAGGTCATCCACTTCCTCCCAGATGACATCTGACAACCCCATCCAAGAGTCGGTGAGCTTGTCAGACACAACCCTTATTTGGCATGGCCCGGGAGCAGATCAGGGGCCCTCATCTGTCCTCAACCTGCTTCTGTCCCGTTCAGTTTCCTCAGCCAGAGAACTACTATGTGGTCTGGGTTCTGCGCCACTCTACAGCGAGGACGAACTATTTGAGGACAGTTAGCAGCTACTTGGCAGTGAAGAGGCGGGGCAGACATCTGCTGCTTCTTGCAGTAGGCAAGCAAGTAGTGATGTGGAGAGTGGCATGGTAGGTTATGTTGCGAGAGGAGGACAGCAGTGACGGGCAAACACTAATCGATGACGATGTAGTCAATCGCACTTGGGAGCCGGGTAAAGCAAGGGCTTCATCATCATTGTCGGGAGAAGAGGGCGTCAGCTTGCGCGTCAGGCAGCGGTGCAGACAGCAAGTCCTTAGTGTGGTTGAGAGTCAGCAGGGTGGCAGCAGTGCGAGGTCGGGAGCCAAAAAGGTAGACCACCCGCTTCGCAGGTCCAAGAAAGTAGTGGCACAGGGGCTCAGCAAGGCAGCGGCGGTAGTAGTCAGCCAGTGCAGAGCGTTAAAATCACCTACTCGGCAGTGTGGCAGTTTTTTGCGAAGACACCGGAGGAGCTGAGTATGTGTATATTTAGAATCTCTGGGCCGAAAGTGAAGCATGGCCAGGGAGCTAATGTTGGCACCATGGCCCTGCGTCAACACATACAGGGTCACCATCCAGGGGCCTGGGAGAAACGTGTCTCAGATGGGGTGGTCCATTCTTCCGCCGCAGCAACAGCACCCAGTGGCACGCATGCCATTTCAGCCAGTCAAGGCTCCACCACCTCTGCCGAAGGGAGCTGTTTGTCTTTCCCATCATCTCCCGATCCAGATGCCCCTGCTCCTCACCACACATGGCGCCAGCAGTCGTTCACCGAGGCCATTGCCAAGAGACAGCAGTATGTGTCCAACCATCCTAAGGTGCAAAAGCTGACCGTGCTCCTGTCCAAGTTGGTGGTACTGCAGTCCCTCCTTTTCCAAGTGGTGGACTCTGCACTAATGGCTTGTGCCTAGCCGAAGTGGAGAGTCCCAAGCCATTATTTATTTTCAAAAAAGGCTGTACCAGCCCTGCACAAATATGTAGAACAGAAGGTGGGCCAGTCCTTGAGCCTATCGGTGTCTTCCAAGGTGCACGGCAGCGCGGACGTGTGGAGCTGTAACTACGGTCAGGGACAGTACATGTCCTTTACAGCCCACTGGGTGAATGTGCTTCCTGCCCAGCCACACCAACAACTTGGACAGGAGACGCCGCTTTCTCCTCCACGTTGTCAAACTGCTGCTCCTGCACCGATGTCCGCCTCCTCCTCCTCCACCACCTCAGCCTCCACAAGTCTAAGTGCTGCTCCATCATACCACATGTGTAGGGCACAGCGGTGTCACGCAGTTCTACACCTGGTTTGCCTTGGCGAACGAAGTCACACAGGGGAGGAACTGCTCCACATCATGAAAGACGAAATTAATTTGTGGCTTTCTCCATGACAACTGCAAATCAGAATCATGGTAACAGACAATATAGACGAACAGACGAACATAGTGTCCGCGCTGCACCGAGGAGCGTTGAGCCATGTGCCCTTCATGGCGCACGTGTTCAATCTGGTTGTCAAATGGTTCCTCAAGTCTTTCACCCATCTGCCTGACATTCTAAAAATGGTCAGAAAACTGTGCATGCACTTCATCCATTCCTACAAAGAAAAAGCACAGCCTCCTTGAGCTGCAGCGGCAGAACAGCCTCCTCCAACATAGGCTGATATGTGATGTTTCCACCGGTTGGAATTCCAGCCTGCACATGTTGGACCGACTGTATGAACAGAGAAAGGCCATTAACTAGTGTTGAGCGATTGCGTTGGCTATCGAGATCGATCGATAGTCGATAGTCGGCCGCTATCAATAAGGTTTTTCGATAGTGAGAATCGATTATGAGCGATGACCATTAAAGTCTATGGGAGAGCAACAACACCTTCATTATTACACCCAAACAAGGCTGGAGAAGCTGAAATTAACAACCACAACAGTCAAATGGATACGTGCTACATCTTAGGCAACACACTTAGGTTATAAAAGTCACAGAAAAAAAGTCACAGACCATTCACTATCCCTGTCTTGTACCACAGCCTGACCCTTAAACCTGCATCACCCACAAAATTAAAAAGTGCCAGAAGGCAGTATGATTTGAACCATCATGTTACTTGAACTGGACATTGAATATCCCTGTCCTGGAACGCAGCATGAGCCCCCAAACCTGCATGACCCCCAGATTTAAAAAGTGCCGCATAAAGGAGTCTTTCAACCACCATTTTAGTTGAACTGGACACTAACTATATCTGTCCTGTACCGCAGAATTACCATTAAACCTGTCTGACCCACAGTTTAAAAAGTGCCGGAAAAAGGAGTCTTTCAACCACCATTTTAGTTGAACTGGACATATTCTTTCCCTGTCATGTGCCACAGTATGAACATTAAACCTGTCTGACCCCCAGATTAAAAAGTGCCGGAAAAAGGATTTTTCAACCACCTTTTTTATTTTGAACTGACATTGACTAAACTGTCCTGCCACAGCATACCCAGGGCCGGGATTTTTACAGTGGGTGCGTGAGAGCCCAGGCTGGCGTCCGCATCTTTTTAAACACGCGGGGTTTTAAAATGCCCTGGACGCAGAAACAAAAACTGCGTGCTGAAGCAGAGTGCGGAAGGGGAAGTGTGAAAACTCCAGCCTTTCCCCTCATAAAACAGTCAAGAGCGGGGGTAAGCTTGCCCCTCCTATGAGTGCGGCCCAAAATTTGAGTTTAAAAAACGGGAAAATCTGGGGGTTTTAACGCCCCTTTTTTACACCCGGGTGCCCTTTTTTTCTTGGCATTTTTTTTTCTCATTTTAAACTCAACGTGCTGGAGGAAAAAAATTTTGCCCTCTGTATTTTTGTTCTCTCCCCCGTCTCCATACTCCATGCCCTCGAATAACCTACTCTGGTCAATTTTTTTCCTCCCTTTACAATTAAGGAATTTTTTTTTTTCCAGCTATTTTAACAGCAAGTTTTTTAGTAGTTTAATTTTTTAAAAAAACATTTTTTTTTTTTAAAAGGATGGAATTCCACCCTTCTTTGTTTTTCTTTTTTTAATTGTATTAAATGGGTTTCTCAAAACAGGGGTTGATAGCTATTTAAAAATCTTCAAAAACAAGTCATTTTGCAATATGGGGGCCATTAACAGTGTCCCCACCTATTCCTGTTTCGACACACCATCCCCCCTTAGCCCTCTTACAATTGTGAAGAACAAATGCTGTTAGAAACAACATTTTTTTTTTGAAAAGGACCGTAGTATAGCTGATGTCACAGCAAAAAGCCCCCCAAAAATTCAAAGCAGACCCTTTTCCACTTTGGACAATTTTGAAGAACAAAATGTCTTAGAAACAAATTTTTTTTTGAATAGGAAACCGTAGTATAGCTGCATGCACAGCAAAATGCCCCCCAAAATTTAAACATGACCCTTAGCCACTTTGGACAATTGTGAAGAAAAAAAAAGTCTGTTTGAAAAACATTTTTTAGAATAGGGTTTTTAGTAACTGCATGTCACAGCAAAATGCCCCCCAAAAAATTCAAAGCATTACCCATACCACTTTGACAATTGTGAAGAACAAAGCTATTAAAACAACTTTTTTTTTTGAATAGGACCTGTAGTATTGCGCATTTCAAAGCAAAAACCCCCAAAAATTCAAAAACAGACCCTTGACCACTTTGGGCAATTGTGAAGAACAAATGCCTTTAGAAAAAAAACTTTTTTTTTTAAAGGGCCCTTTGTATTGCTGGGGGGGGGATTTCAAAGCAGCAGACCCAAAAAATTATAAAAATGCTTCTCACCACTGTTAAAAAATTTGAGGGAGAAATGCCACTTAAAAAGCCACATTTTTCTGTTCCAAAGGACCATGATTGTTGCGTTTTATCACAGCTAAATGACCCCAAAAAATTATAAAAATGACTTCTCACCCCTTTTTCAAAAATTTTTGGGAGGGAGAAATGCCACTTTTGAAGCCACATTTTCTGTTCCAAAGGACCATATTATAGCTTTTTTTCTCACACAACATGAACCCCAACAAAATTTTTTAAATTGACTTCTCAGCCACGTTAAAAAAATTTTTTTGGGGAGAAATGCCACTTAGAAGCCACATTTTGTTCCCAAAGGACCATGATTATTGCTGTATTTCACAGCTACAGACCCCAAAAAATTAAAAATTGACTTCCCCCCTATTAAAAATTGTGAGGGAGAAATGCCACTTAGAAGCCACATTTTTTGTTTCCAAAGGACCATAATTATAGCTGACTCACAGCAACATGACCTCAAAACCCTTGGCAATCAAAACTTCTTAAAAAAAAGTGAGTAAATGGAATACGGGTTTTCCCTGAAAACCCTTCTGTCTTTTTTACATCCCCCCACAGCAAAACCGCAAAATGAGCTTTGGGAAAAAAAAAAGTAAAAAATTGCATAAGAAATGAATCATTTAAAAAAAAAATTTTCAAGAGGAAAACCATTTCTGTTTGAAAAGAATGGAAAGTAACCGGCAACTAATCGTGACCCCGGGAATTGGGGCCAAACATATCAAGATCCAGCCTGATTCATCTTGATAAAAAACAAACGATTCACATTTTCTGGGAAAGCCGGATGCGTTTTCTGTAATGACCCCCCCAGCTGCGCTGAAGTCCCCTCAATATGACGCTGGCTGCTGGGGAGGACAACACCCCTAGGGGGGGGACGACCAGCTCAGGCCATTTCGTCCCCTTTTTTGGGGTCCCCGAAGTCATTGGGTCCGAAAACTGCAAAAACATTGGTTTTGAGACCAGATAGTCTGCACCAGATTTTTTAACTGATCTATGTTGTTGGTTTGGGGGCCCGCATTGCATGCGTTGGGGAGGTTTTAAACAAAGATTGCCAAGGTCACCCATAGGGCCCTTTTTGCCACCCCCGCCTGCTGCTGCCGCTACGCCTACTTTTCACTCTACGCTGCCCCCCGTCCTTTTTTGTTTTCCCCCCGTGACATTTGGGAACGTGAAGCGACGCAACAATGTCTCCATTGATCAATCAGCAAGGTCTCCATTTCCTGCATTTTTTCTCCCCTATTTGGGGGGGGTGGGGAAATGCTGAGTTTTTTTTTTTTTTTACCGGGAATCCAGGGGGGGTGGCCATCCATAACGTTTTCATTTGATGGCCTTAATGCGAGACCATGTTGGGGGAAATGGAGCTCCAACACTCATGGAGAATGGAACCTTTATTTTTTCCCAGCCCTGGGCAGGGGCACCCAGCAAACGAAACTTCCTCTCTTCCCCCCCCCGCCTCATATTTCGCGCCAACCCTTTTTCCAAAGGCGGGACGTCGGTAACATCGGTGTTAGGAATACCTCCCCCCTCCTCCTCCCCCTACCCCCCCCACAGCTTCACACAGCCCTACTTCCAAAAGATGCCCCTGAGAGCTGATGCGCCTCTTCAAGCTCTGGACCCCCGAACCACTGCCCCAAAGAAGACCGATGAAATTTTGGAAACTTCGGGCCCCTTTTGGGTTTGACGGAAAAAGGCCCCGTGTCCGCATCGTGTCCGTCTCCTCCTCCCCGCTGGGGGGACCTGTTTTGTTTCAGAGTGTCCAACGATCGTTCCAGAACTAAGATCACCACAATCTCAGGCTGACAAGGGGATTGTCCCGCACAGACCATTTTTTGGTGGCTTTTTTTAAAAACAAA
>JAODAL010033191.1:0-45891 GCA_025379985.1 Phyllomedusa bahiana | reverse complement strand
GCCCAGATGAGCGTGCGGTCCGGCCTGGAGGGTCCCGAGAGGGGCTCCGACGGTGTGCGCGGACCCGGGGGGTTATTTCGGGGCTAAGGCGCTCCGGCGCCTGAAGAAAGCCCCCGGCCCAGGGCCCGCACTAGGAGAAGCAGAGGCGCCCGCAGCAGAAGCCACGGACGCCGAAACTCCCCCCCCCCAGTGCGCCCTGTACCTGTGCCTGAAGCCGGGCCACGTTCCCCTGCAGCATGCCTGAGCTGCGCCAGCAGCTCTTCCACCGAATCTAAACCGGCCATATCACTCTCACTATCCAATGTTGGTGATACAGTTTAAAAATTAACTGCCACTCTGACGCCGCGCAGCGCGGGACGCGGCCTTATATCCTGGCCCCTCCCACACGTCGCACGTCTAACTCCGCCCCCCTAACCCGCCGCCACGGCCGGCGCGCCGGGTCATGTGGGGCATCCCACTAGGGCGGCGCCCCCAGGTCCGGCCCCGGCCTGAACAGGTGAAACCTTCCAGAAATCTTGGATTCAATACCATCTTGGATTCAATACCCCTCATGGATCTCATCTAGGGGTGTATTGTGCATTTTGGCGCACAGGTGTTCCACAGATTTTTTTTTTAGCTTAGGGCTGTGCAAATGAAAGCACCTGCGGTCCCGCCATTATTTTTTGGGTTTCATTTTTACATTGTTCATATAATTGACATGATAGCTTTACTATGCGGTCAGTACACTTACAATGATATAAATTTGATATAGTTTTTATGTTTTGTTACTTTTACATGATAGAAATTAATTTGTAAAAAATTGCGTTTTTATGTCGTCATAGTCCGCCCGGCATAGCATAGCTGACAGTTTGCACTCTGTCATACACAGAGTGCAAGAGCGGATGCACCATTCCTAACACGGACTGTGGCTCTAAGTATTATCGTCATTTCCTTAATGAATGAACTAGAGGAAGTCATACAGGCCAGATAAGTAGCTATCTTGCATATCTTTAAATTGCCTGTGTCAGTACAAACCTCTTTTGCATTATCTTCATTGAGATGTCTTGAATGCCCTTCTGTGTCAGTACAATCTCTCTTGCATTGTCTTTGTTGATAGGCTTTTTTGTGTGTCAGTACAAACTGATCTAGCATTGTCGTCATTTGCATGCTGGATACATTTTTTGTACTAGTGACATATCTTTCCCTATATTATATCCCCTGAGGAGATCCTATTGATTAGGGAGGATCGAAACATGTTGGGAGTTTCAATTGTGAGGGATTAATAGGGCTTTTCTAGTAAGGGATAGGTTTGTGACGGGACCGTCCTTTGTTTCGGGACGATAATCCTGGTTTAGGCAGCAGAGTATTAGCTACCTAGGGATTAATAGTGTTATCACAGCCGTTCCTTTATCTATGGT
The DNA here is from genome assembly GCA_025379985.1 of Phyllomedusa bahiana. Classification (NCBI taxonomy): domain Eukaryota; kingdom Metazoa; phylum Chordata; class Amphibia; order Anura; family Hylidae; genus Phyllomedusa; species Phyllomedusa bahiana. Next base: position 44,494 of record JAODAL010033191.1, on the reverse strand, counting down.
ATCAGTTTTAATTGTCTATTCCTCTGGATTAGAGGTTTTTGTCGCCACTATATTTTTTGGTATATACATTAAAAGTTATATTTTAATTTGTTCTCTCCCTGTTTAGGGATTTGTTGTTTGATCTTGATAAGTGAGAACAGTGGCCTTATATTTAGGACCATAACTAGGGTTGTACACTTTCACCGGTCCCACAAGTCCGCTGCCTTGGGGTAATCCTAGACTCTGCTTTATCTTTCAAACCACACATCCAAACCCTCACCTCTGCCTGCCGCCTCCACCTGAAAAAACATCTCTCGCATCCGCTCATTCCTCGGCTATGACACTACAAAAATGCTGGTCCACGCCCTTGTCATCTCCCGCCTAGACTACTGCAACATCCTTCTCAGTGGCCTCCCAGCTAGCACCCTCGCTCCCCTCCAATCCATCCTTAACTCTGCTGCCCGTCTTATCCACCTCTCTCCTTGCTACTCCTCTGCCTCTCCCCTCTGCCAATCCCTTCACTGGCTTCCCATTGCCCAGCGAATTCATTTCAAGCTACTAACCATGACCTACAAGGCTCTCCATGACCTCTCCCCTCCATACATCTCTGCCCTAATTTCCAAATATCTCCCCCCACGCACTCTCCGCTCCTCTCAGGACCTTCTTCTCTGCTCTCCCCTATCAGCTCCTCACACAACCGTCTCCAAGACTTCTCCCGTGCTTCACCCACACTCTGGAACTCACTGCCCAAACACATCAGACTCTCCTCCACTTTCACCAGCTTCAAAAGCAACCTGAAAACCCATTTCTTCAGGCTTGCCTATAACCTTCACTAAACTTGTCACTACTTCCTCCACAGACATGTCTGCCCCTCACCTCCTGTCTCTTTCCCCCTCCTTGTAGATTGTAAGCTCCCGCGGGTAGGGTCCTCTCTCCCTTTGTCGTGCCAATTGTCATTATCCCTTATCACTGTACTCGTTTGACTTATGTAATGTATGTAACCCCCTCGAATGTAGAGCGCCCTGGAATCAATGGCGCTTTAAAATAAATAATAATAATAATGTTAGTTTTACTCTGCTGGAAGATACAGTTGTTTCGATACTCAATATATATAGTTTTTTTTATAGCATGAGATTTTTATTTCATTTTCAAACAAAAACAAAACATATACAGAGTGCTTGGATTTGCTCAATCATACTCAGTGCTCAAAAGTTCTGTTTTTGCCGTTTTGGGGGTTCAGTAACATTGCATAATACACCGTCTCCAAATCTCCTATGTGTCAAAGGGGCTTTTGGGCCCCCTCAGAATGCAGGGCCCCGCAGCAGCTGCTACAGCTGCACCTCCGATAGCTACGCCCCTGCTTGCAAGCTGTCCTCATCTTTTCAGTTCGCCATTGAAAGGAATGAAGTATTTTAGCCTCTCAATTTTTTTTCTGTGACTCTTAGAGCCACATTTTCTTCACTAAGTTGTTCCACGTATCCAGTTTACTGTTATGGATGGTAATTCCAGCTTCTCCTCACCTGTATAGGTATAAAAATTAACCAGAACATCTTCTCCCATAGACTTTAGTGGGGTTCAAAGTTCGAGTTCGAATAGAACTTCGAACCGAACTCACAAAAGTTCGAGGTTCTAATTGAACTAGAACTTTTTACTGTTCTCTCAACACTACTCATAACCTCTTATTCTCTGCGGATCTCACAACCCTCCACACCAACTGCTGCTGAACTGACTCCTACGCCTCTATGTCCCGGACTTTTCCTCTTCTGTCTCCCTTTCCTTGTGTTCTGGCACCATCTACTAATGGACAGGTGAATTGCTGACTCCAGCCTTACACTTAATTTACATTTCTTTACAGACAACAAGTCCATGAGTATTTACTGAGACAGACATAGCAGGAGATTAAAGGCTGACTATACATTTTCAGACGGACACTTGTTAATCTGACCCATATATACATACTGGGCTTAGCTGACATGTTGTGCATGTGCTCTCAACCGAAATGGGTAATAAGCTGATGCCTGACTCATTAGTGGCTTATCTCTCTTGAGGACAAATTGTTGGGGCATGATGAATTCCAACTGCCTGATTGTTCTTTCTTCCAACAGTTGCCAACAGGAGAGTATCGGGATGCCATGGTACACTAGATGGTCTTGTGTCCCTTTCAAAATTGGATCATTCAGCTACCAATCTAAAGTGTATGGCCACCTTAAGTGAGAAAAAATTTGCAGCTGTAGATGAATCCCTGACAAGTTCTATTTGCTGACTCATGTGTTACATTTCTAAGGGTTGTCCCGCAAAGAAACTAGTCCTATCTATGTAGTATATAATTACATCCCTTGAAGGGGTTTTGCCATCACAAACATTGATAACATAGCGATAGGATATGCCATCCATGTCAGATAGGTGTTAATCCCACCTCTAGAACCTGCACCTATCTTCAAAACAGGTCCAGTAATTCCCCATCCTGAATGGAGAAGTGACCATGTCACCAGTGAAATGAATGGATAGTTTGGGGATTCTGTTCTGGAGATAGATGTGGGTCCTAAAGGTGGGACTTGCACCTATCCGACACTGATGGCATATTTTATTGATATGTTTGTGAAGTCAAAACCCATGAGGGACAGGCAAGGGAATGGGCAAGACAAAGGGGGACATAAATGAAAACTGTTTTGCCCATAGCAACCAATCAGAGCGCCCATTTCATTTTTTTCAGAGCATTATATGAAATGAAAGACAGTTTTTGTACATGTGGCCCAAAATGTTTCATTTCCCCTGTGTTGGTGCTCCAGGGGAATGAAACACTTATTCCTATGTCCCTCTAGCAGATTATAGCTGATCAAACTACTAGAGATGATCATCTTATATGCTACCTATTGTGTATGAGCATGGTTAAGAGGTTTTATCCAAAAATAAACTGGGACTCCTAGTTACATTTCCCAGAGAAAAGCTGGCTGTGTGTAGTCATTGCCAATAGAAATGAATGGGAGATATGAATGCAGCAGAGAATGCCCACACCAACAGTAGCACTGATACAAAAATGTACTTCTGTAAAGAAAGATCCTACACAATTGATCCTGAAGACCTATTTACTAAATTGAAGCAGGGCTAGAAAAATAATTTTTACTGTAAAGTGTTCTTATAAAGGGAGGATTTTCTTTGATGTGTAGTAGTAGGTAATGAAATACAATTTTGTCTCTTGCTCTATGAGAATATTTTTATGCTTTATATAAAATCTCAGATATCAACCACTAAGGATTCTCACTTTTATCTTTCCTGGATAAGCAGTACATTTTTGTGGCTGGTCGACAGAATTTGATTTTCTAATCTATGAGTAATGTCTTTGCAATGGGAAAAATCACAGTGGCTGCTCCCACTATAAGTATGCAGAACAAGGTTCTTCTGATTCTAATCCAAGATTTACAAATAATAGTGGTTGCAGTCCAACTAACAGAAAGAAAATAATTAGACATAACACCCTATTGTTTGTATGTACGGTATAAAGCATTGTTTGTTTTGCACATGAGCAATGAACATAATTATCACAAACTAGCATCCAGCTCTCCATCACTGGCCACCAAGCTCTTCATCACTTGCAGCCAGCTCTCCATCACTGGCCACCCAGCTCTTCATTACTTGCAGCCAGCTCTCCATCACTGGCCACAAAGCTCTTTATCACTGGCACTTGGCTCTCCATCACTGGCACCCGGCTCTCCTTCATTGGCACTCACTTTCCATCAGTGGCACCTGGCTCTCCATCACTTGCAGCCAGCTCTTCATCACTGACCCACTGGTCTCTCCTTCACTGGTCATCATTGGAGCACTCCATCATCTGTCACTTATGGCTCTCTCCATCATTGGTCCATCGTAGCTCCTTCCACTTTATTCCCCCACATGCTGGCCCCCATCATTGGCTCTGCACATGTTATCATGGCACCCGGCACTCCATCATTGGCACTCAACTTTCCATCACTGGCACCTGGCTCTCCATCACTTGCAGCCAGCTCTCCATCACTGGTACTTGTCTCTCCATCACTTGCAGTTAGCTCTCCATCACTGGCACTGGCTCTCCATTACTGGCACCCGACTCTTCATCACTGGCACTTGGCTCTCCATCACTGGCCCTATCCGGCTTTCCATTCATGTCCACACTGGCATTCTTCCATTACTGGCACCCGGCACTCCATCAATGGCACTAAGCTTTCCATCAGTGGCACCTGGCTCTCCATCACTTGCAGCCAGCTCTTCATCACTGACCCCTGGCTCTCCATCACTGTCACTTGGTTCTCCATCACTGTCACTTGGTTTTCCATCATTGGCACGTAGCTCTCCATCACTGGCACATAGCTCTCCATTACTGGCACCCGGCTATTTATCACTGAACCCTGGCTCTCCATCACTGTCACTTAGTTCTCCATCACTGGCACTTAGCTCTCCATCACTGGCACCCGGCTATCCATCACTTGCAGCCAGTTCTTCATCACTGGCACCCAGCTCTCCATCACTTGCACCTGGCTCTTCATTACTGGCATGGAGCTCCCCATCACTTGCACACGGCGCTCTATCAATGGCACTTGGCTCTCCATCAATGGCATCTGGTTCTCCATCACTGGCCCCTGGCACTCTATCCATTGATGCATCTAACTTTCCACTCACAATTTCAATGGGGTAAGCTGTTTCTGCCCTTCAACCATTCCAATGGGTACCCCGCTGCCAGCTCTGTTCTTCTTTGTCTCCTAAGTGCACATAACACTGGTCCTTGTAAATACAGGGCCAGTGTATGCCAATACTTTCATTCCCCACCTATACCAGCCCTCCAGAAGCTATTCAAATGGACACTTTGAATTCCATCATTGCCTTAGCTATAGGTTCATATATGTTATTTATTAACAATAGTATGTACAGTTTGTGATTTCTTGCTTTTATCGCAGCTTACCATATGATCGTTTTTCTTCTTGCCTTCTAGTTCTTCTTCATTTTTTTGTCTGCCACCTGCCTGACTCATTGCCTGACTTGATTTTGCCAGCTTAGACTTTTTGCCTGTCTGGCCATGTCAGCTGTTGCAGCTGGGCACTGTGCTGAGGGTAGCGTTCTGGGAGTATCCTGCAATGAAGTCCAAACTGTCTTCTGAGGGTTAAGGGGAAAGATCAGGAGCTTCGTAGACTCTGTTTCTTGGCAAAGCCATATGCCAAATCCCTGTGCAACCAAAGGGATTCATTATTCGTCTCAAGGTAAACTTTATAATAATTACAACAAAATAATTCTATATTATATTTAAAGGGAACCTGTCACATAGGTTGTGCCCCCCTTGCTGAGGGCAGCACAAGCTAGTGTCAGACCTGCTGTTCCGAGCACTGTGCCCCTTATTCAGTAAGATGCAGCAGTTTTAGAGCATTTATCCCTTAAATCTTATTCATGAGCAGTTGTTAGCTCCACCCACCAAAGGCTAGCCCCGCCCACTGATAGTTATTCTCATGTTTCTACCTATTCAAAGTAATAGGTTTGTCACTTGAGGTGGGCGGGGCTAGCCTCCGATTGGCCAGGTTTGAAAAAAACTGACACTCTGAAGGACTCTTCGAATGACTCTTCTGGCTGATAACTGCAGATTTGAGCATTAAATACACGAAACCTACAGCATCTTACAGAATAAGGGACACAGCGCTTGAAACAGCAGGTCTGACACTAGCTTGTTCTGTCCTCAGCCAGGGAGGCAAAAACTATGTGACAGGTTCTGTTTAAGGGTGTTGTCCAGGAATAGAAAAATATGCCTGCTTTCTTTCAAAAATAGCACCACTCCTATCACAGGACTGTTCTGGATTTGTAGCTCAGCCCTATACTCTTCAATGGAGCCATCCTGTAACAGAGGTGGTGCAATTTTTTAAAGAAACCAGAAATGTTTTTCTATTCATGGACAAGCCCTTTAAAACTCTTTTTTTTTTATCTGTGCTTGTATTCTATTTTTTTGTACTGTTAAAAGAACAGTAAATAGAAATGAATGGCAGTTGCAAACAATAACATGATTGGCACTAGTTACTTTAATTGGGTCCATCAGGTTTCTTTCATGGTGTCTGTCATTTTACTGGAAAAATACCACAGGCAGTCCTCGACTTAAATCATTCCGGCTTATATCTGACCCTAGTTACAAACGGAGACTTATGGGGCATGGTGGCACTTGTCGTTCCATGTTCCACAGCAGATAGTAACTGTGGAACGACAAGCTCCAGCATGCCACAGCAGCACATGTGGTGAAAATGAGGTGGAATGGTCTTAGCAGAGGCACAGACAGCAAAACAAATGTAAAAACCCTTCCCTGCACTTTCCAAAAAAATAAATAAAATAAATAAATACTTTTGTGCTGGAGTTACATTTAATAAATATACCTGTTCTGACTTACATATGAATTCAACTTTAGAACAAACCTACAGTCCCTATCCCGTTCGTAACCCGGAGACTGTCTGTATACTATTTTTTTCTATACTTCTTACTAGAATCTGCAACAGAAGTTTCTAACCCACCTAAGCAAATGTGAACGGAGCCTTAGATCCCCATATGCCCCAGATAACTAAATTTAACCAGAAACCTTTTTTCTTCAGACTCCCCATACACACAAACACTTTATTTGGCCGAGTGTGCATATGCTTTCATAGGAGAATTATTTATTGTCAGACACCTCTGACATTAGGTTATCTCCAGTGAAAACAAAGGATCAGCCATATTGAAATTCGGTACACCTACTCCTTCTTTCCTTCAACACAATGTTTTTGCTATTTTTCTATGACTCTTCATTTTAGCTTGTTAAATATTGTGGATAGTGTTTTGATTAATATGATCAAATGCTTGCAATGGCCGGACTTGGAGGTATTATGGGAATAACTTGTAATCTACAATGAGAATGGCCTGGGGCTATTTAGACATGTTTCAACATGAAGGCCTATTACGGCCCAATCAACCTGTGACAATGTCAGATAAGTGACAATACCTGTTCACCAATGACCGTCATATGTCATAGGGGGTTTATACAGTGACAATTTCTATTTGTCTATAGTTAAATTGTTGCTTAGTGCGGTAATTTAGAGATTACATAGATTTGAGGAGTTTGATGGTAATAGACATGAAAGTAGAATATTTCTACTTGACACGAGATCCAATAATGACATGTTCTATGTGAGGTATGTAAAGCATCCTTGTGCGGGGATTAGGCATATGTTGAATGTAGCACAGGGCTGTAAATTTATGAAGGTAAGAGAAGGTGACAGTTTTCTCTACTTCACAGCTCAGACTTTTTCTCCATCTATGCATATGAATAAATCTTTCACTTGGAGGAATGCTACAGTACAGGTGGAGTGAGGAAAGGCCGGACAAAGTGAGAGATGGACTCAGGAATTTAGAGCACAGTAATAGTAGGTTAGGACTGTGTAGAATATACCTACAGAATCTGACACTGTATTGTGTTTTACCGTGACACTGGAACCTCAACAGACTGGAAATTCAGTCTCTGGTCCACGCCTTTATTAGAAAAAATCTTAGGCTTGCTTACGTTGGCCAGTAGTCATTAAGATTTGCTGATCATCTGAGTGACTGTCACGATAATTTGCCAGTGTGAATGAAGGAGATCCATTAGAAAATATTTCTTGAATTTCATGAACATTTCAATGTTAAAAAAACATTTCTCAGATTTGTTTATTTCTTAGTCTTCCAAACCTTGACTCGATAAAAACACTGGTTCATGCCTTCATCATCTTCCACATAGACAACTGCAGCATTCTTCTATGTGGTCACCCAACCAGCACTCTTGCTCTCCTGCAACCCATCCTCAACTCTATTGCCCAGTTAATCCACCTTTCTTCACGTTACTTCTCTGACAATCCCATTGACTAGCACATTCAGTTCACACTACTGTATTTACTATGACATACAAGGCTTTCCATAGACTGTTCCCCCATACATCTCGCCTCACATAATGTCCTTCTCTGCTCTCCTCCTCTTGTATGATCCTTGCAAAGATTTAAGATTCTCCCATGCGACCTTCAAATTCTACTACTGTCTACACCAACATATCAGACTCTCTTCATACCATCAAAAACCTTTATAAGCAACGTGAAGGACCTTTTCAGAAAAGACTACAAACTGCTGCACAGAGGCGTAACTTCAAGATCTTGGGCCCTGGTGCAAAAAGTGAAATGAGGGGCCCCCGGTTACCATGTGCCATTCACAATACTGGTGTCTTCTTATGTTTCAAAAGGGTTTTTAGGCCCCCTCAGGCTGCAGGGCCCTGTATGGACTACTACCTCTGCACCTCTATAGCTAAGCCCCTGCTGCTGCACTACACTACTGTATGTATAGTGTCTGTATTAGTCACATGTTAGAGGTCGGAGGTCAGAGAGCATTAGATATTAGAATCAGGTGTCAGAGTTAAAGGTCAGCATCAGAGTCAGGTATCAGAGTGAGAAATTTGCTGAAACATTTACCAGGGTTATGTTTGACATCTGAGAATGTCTTAATATGGATGCTTTACATATGAGCAGCTTCTACATTCTCCTTCTATCTCTTTTCCCCTTTACTTCTAGATTATAAACCTCATGGGCAGAGCCCTCTGTATAACAGGCTGTCACTTAACAATCATTGTAATGTTTGCTTTATGTCGTGTATTTAAATCCCTTTTCATATGTACAACATCCTGAAATTAATTAAATCATAACAACATTGGGAAACAAGAAAAAATGTTTTTTGGTGCCTAAAAATGATGACCTTATTCTAGGAGCTCTAGTTTCTGTGATGTTGATTATGTAATTTTACATTGTTCTTGTGATTAATTTGTCTATAAATATGTAGAGCAGATGAATAGAATGGAATTTGCTCGGCACATTCAGGTTTCTGTTTGCATTTGTTCTTCAAATGTTCTAAAATTTATGTCTTTTCTGTTTCACATGAATTTTCAACATTTCTTTAGTAGAATATTGCGTGACCACTACTTTCAGCAGCAGATACTTGGTAAGGTGGCAATACCGGATCTCCAAAACTAGAGCTGATAGGGGAAAACGGGTGTCATTTTCAGAATGGGCGCCCGAAGCATACTCAATAAGGCTTCCAACTTTTAAGGCACCAAATTGCGTGTTCCCCAGTGTAATGTGTTCATTAATTCTACAGACATGAAAATCGACAGCATGATCTATAAATGGAAGAGTTGCTTATAGCGATGGTGTGTCATCCTGTCACCAGTGAGGGTTGTCCAGATAATGTCAGGACCGCTCAGCGAGTGGGAAGTGGATCCTCCGGTCACCGCTAGGGCCTCTTGTCTGCACCGGAGCCCAGGCAGGACGGGCTTTGCCGCATGGAATCCCCCAGGTCTCTGCTCCCGACGCAGGACCCAGCTGTGACAGCCGAATCAGGTAGCGCGGACACAGGGCCGACCGGAGCGTGGAACTGGAGTACGCAGGACACTGGAGCGTAGAACCAGAGTAGGCAGGACTGGCAGGGCAAGAGCGGAAACGTAGACTACGGAACCGTCAGAGAGTATGCTAGCAAACGCACAACGACATTGCTAACACAGGAACACCAACAACTGGGCGCCGACGGCAGAAAGGGGTATCCCTATAAAGCCCGAGCCCCAAGGCCATAGGTGGAAAGGGAGCGCCAATTAAGTACTGGCCCTTTAAATCTAAGAAAGCTGCTCACGTGCGCCCCTAGTAGCCGGCCGGGATAGTGCAGGCAGAAGCAGAGACTGCCTCACGCCGCTGAAGGAGGAAGCAGGACACGGCTAGGTGAGTAGCAGCGCAGTGCATGCCGGGGCTGGCCGGCACTGGGTCGGGCGCCCGGTCCGCGGCACAGGAGGTGCCGGAGGCCGGGAGGAGCGAGTGACCGCGGTCTGGGCATCGGACTGCAGTGTGCGGCGTTACAGATAATAATCATTATATCCATACTGCCCAGTCATTCTAACCACTGATCAATCATTGGTCACTTGAAAAGTCATTCCTTATGAAACAGCCTTTACTAAAGCTGTCCATGCAACAATTTTTGGTCTCTCTTCATCAACTACCTTAGAAACGTGCTTATTCTTTAAGGGTGAGTTCATATGGCTCATAGTGGAGCGTACTGTGTGTGCCGCTATACGCCGGGTGTTTTAGAAGTATTCAGCCTTTCGTACTTCTAAGGCGCTCTGTGCTGGCCCCCAGCCACTTTTGTTCTCCGAGTGCTATAATATTACTGTAATTGTGTGCTGTACTGAAATACTGCCCGCAATTACGCTGTGTGAACATAGCCTAAGGCTGAAGGGACATGTTATTGTTATCAGAGAGTGGTCTCCAACCTGTAGCTCTCCAGATGTTACCGAACTACAACTCCTATTACACCCTGATATCACAAACTATCAGTAGTCAGGTAACTTGAAAGCTAAGTAAATAAGAGGAAAGTGTACAAATGGCATTAGATTCCTGCAGTACAGTAGTGGTAAACTCATTGCCACTGAGCCAGCTTTGAATTGGTGCTGTAATTCACAATAATCATGTTAACTTCATGATGAAATAAAGTCTGAGGAAGTGTAATTTTGCACGTAATGCGTAACTTCTGCCAATAAACACAGTATTTTTATCTTTTTCTACTAACATTGGAGTCTCTGCTCGGTTTTGGAACCACATAGTTATTGGTTTTTTAGTGGGTCAACTATCGGGATCTCACTCTGTTTTACTCATCTTCCCCTGCATCCCTCAGCTTGGAAGGACCAGAACATTGGAACTGGCTGACACCGGCATATTGCCTAACGGAGAGTTGTGCTTCCTTTATCAGCACAACGGCACCAGGTGAGCAGATAGTCACATTTTCTTATTACCATTGGTGTGCCGCTGTAATAAACGAGGGTGCGCTCCCGTATCGGCTTTTCTTTCTCCTGTTACCTTCATACAGAACATTGATGGCATATCTCTCAATACTTTTTTTTTTTAAGTTGCAAACCTATTTATTATACTTTGAATATGCTGTAATGAAATGGGTTCTTCCACAGAAAACACTGATCATGTCCATACAAGCTCCTAACTACGGTTTTGAGGGTGAAGATAGAAGGTATATTTGAATCCCCCTACTAGTGATGAGTGGGAGTCCAATTTTAGGGTCCCTAGCAACCAAAGACTTCTAACCTATCTTGTTGATATGTGGAAGAAGTTTATTTTGGGAAAATCCATTTCATGTTGTATCACCTCCAGTCCAATGGTAGAAGACAAGATTTTGCTCTCTCTTTGTGCAGATATTATAGTGTCAGACCATTCAAATGGTATTTAGAAAATGTCCATGCAGTGGTTGATTGGTAGCAGAATGTACCCTGGTGAGTTGTAGTCCCTTAGGGCTTCATATAACCTTCATTCATGCTATGCAGTTACTATCTGCTCAGAACCTGATGAATGTTACATACTTTAGCATGAAACGTGCACATCCAAGTCCTTACAGCCTCCTGTTGTCTCCACCTCAAAAACTTCTCGAATTTACACTTGGTAGTGTATGCCCTCATCATCTCCGGCCTGCACTATTGCATCATCCTTCTCTGCGGCCTCCCATATAACAATTTTGTTCCCCTCCAATCCATCCTCAACTCTGCTGCCCAATTAATCTGCCTCTCCCCAGTTTCCAATCTCTTCACTTACCACCCACAACCTATCCCCAATATACATCTCTGACCTAACTTCCCAATACCTTCCCTCTTGAAATCTCCAATCCCATCCGTCTTTGCTCCCCTCTATCTCCAAGATTTAGGATATGTTAACACATGATGGCTGGAATATCCACAGCATATAGTAATACCAGCACAGTGAATTAGATTTTGACAAATTTCACCAACACACTGTACAACAATAAAAAATTCTACACAGACTGACCTGAAATATAGACTGTAAATCTGCAGCATAAGAATTTACGTTGCAGAAACATTGCAAATTTATTGCAAAATGAAATGTATGGGAAATTTTTTGCTGCAGAAAACTCGGGCTTGCAGCAAAAATCCTTGCAGGATTTTTTCCACAAAAGCTTTCTTTCCTGGTTTTTTCCTGCTTCAATTTTTTAGTGTGTTCAAGGGGGCGTGTAAAATTTTTTTTGAACGCATATAATTTGACCCAGCTTGCACACAATCCCCCTTTCCCCACAGTGTGCTATTATAGTCAAAAAAAAAGAACTGTTTTGTAAAGAGCTGCAGTAGCTAAAATGAGCTTTTTTTTAGAAATTGCCTTTAAGCATAGGGGTACTGGGGTTCAAATCCTTCAGGAAGCAAAAATTTTTTTTTTTCTAAGAAAATACTGATTGGGTTTCTTTTTTTTTTTTTTTTCTGCACGTTTTACAAATTCTAAGGAAACAGAAACGGGGGTACATGACAGCAGCTGGGGGTTGAACACCGCTCTGCAGTGATGTGTATTATAGGCGGGAAATGACTGACATTACTGCCTGAGAGGAGAAGTGAGTCTGACTGTGCCCACACTCGGGGTCGCTGATCGTTTTCCCCCGGAGATGAGCTATAAAAAGGTCACAAAGGGATCGCTCAAAAAAAAATGATGACTGTGAAATTTTTTATTTTTAAATTTTTGCAAGTTTTCCACATCAAGTTTACTCGGTGGGAAAAACCCTTTAACTGGAAATTTTAAAGGAGTTGTCTATTCAATTAAAAAACTGTCAGCTGATTAGAGAGGAGCCAAATATTAAAAAAAAAAAAAAAAAAAAAACAAACAAACTGCTCTTTTACAGAGCCACCAGTGCTTCCTGTTGAGGACGTCACATTAATCGTTCAAGTGACCCTGCAGCCATTCACTGCCTCAACAAAGATTTCCCTGATGCACACGTGCCAAATGAACCTATGATTTCTGCAGGTCATTGATCAATGACTGTGAGGCAATTAGTCGGGTTTTAAGGGTGCAAACCCCAGGCATAGGACAAAAAACTGGCCGGTTTGCCGGCCTTTTTTTTCCTGTTTTGAGCCCTCCCCCCTTTACATTGAAAGCACAGTTCCGTCCGGAAGCCCGACGGAAGATTGTGCTTCTACAATGTTTTGCGGCAGGACCGCCGGCGGCAAAACCGCGGGACAGAAAACCCGTGCAGTGGGGACTGCTGCACGGATTTTCCATAGAGCACAGTTGTGCTCATTTTCGGCCGGTTTTTCAGGCGGTCTGAAAAACCGCAAACCGGCCGAAAAACCGTGCCGTGGGGACATGCCCTAAAGGTGAGTTTTTAAAAAAATTATTTTACTCTCTTCCCACGTTCACTTTTTGCTCCACACCTTCCAAGAGCCATTTTTTTCTCCTGCATAGATGTATGAAACATTTGTTTTTCTGGGGGACAAGATGTACTTTTTAGTGGTACTATTTTACTGTATCATATAACATACTGGAAGACAAATCAAAGCAGGGGCACCATTTTTGGGGGAGTTTTGAATTACATGTTATTCTTATATACTGAGACCAAGAATTGTTATCTTATTTTATCTGCTATGAACCTGAGCTTGTTTTTGTTTATTTTTTTATTAAATTTTTTCTTTTAGGAAGGCAAAGCAACTAAAATAAACCCCACAATCTTGGCATTGGATATTTTCTTTCAATGGCATTCACTGTTTGGGGTAACTAATTTTACATTTTAATATTGGATTTGATTGGACTTTTACGGATTTGTATAACGTCATCTTTTACTACTTTTTTTTAAATTTTACGTTGTTTTTTTGTTTATGTTTTCATTCCTACTAGGGTATTTGACTGCTCGTACAATAGTGTACAATAACCCTTAGGTATTTGTGCGTATTTGTGCTCTAATACGTTCAAGATGTGCAGCGAAATTACGGTAATCCATCACAGAGAACTATGGATTATGCCTCCTCTCCCCGCTTATACAATACGATCGTATTGTATGCGGGGGGAGATAAGTGGCATGTCAATTATTCACGGCAAATATGGGCCGCGAGTAATGAATGTTAATGGGGCCGGCGGGGTGCCCCCCCACCCCCGTGCCGTGGGAGTACTCATGTATTAGCGCAAGCTCCAGAAAGAAACAATGTATTGCGGCTCATACTGTACGCGCCGCAGTACATCGTGTGAACATAGCCTTAGGCAGTGTAATGATAATAGTAAGATAGTAGGCCTGGTGACCTTCATTAGGCCCCAGCTTCCATGACAACTGGTTGGCACCTTGTGATCTTTCAGCAATGGGGCTGATTTGGTGGCAGAACAGAACTTATTTTTAATCACTAAGAGGTATCTAATTGATTAAATGGCTGGGATCTGAGCTGTATCTGATCCCGGCTGCTAGCATCAGGTGCTAGGTGTAATAAACAGCTGAGGAGCCCTCTCCATAATCCCATACTGACTATATAACATAGAGTTACATCATGTGCCAGGAGTTGATTAATTATATTAACTATTCTTTTTCCTATTTACATAATGTACACGAAAATTATCACAATTTAATGCACATGCATCACAGTGGACTTGGCTGTGGAAATTTTGTAAAAAAATGATCAGCATTTGCATCACCATGGAACATAGCCCCCTCTCCAAAACTCATTTACACAGTTGACTCTTTTAGGCAAGGTCTACATAGCAAATGTCAAAATGCCGTCCAAAATCTGACAGCATTTTGACCTTTTCTTGGCACGGCTTTAGGCGTGGATTTGCGCAATAGCTGCGGTTGGTTTTTGGATTTGCAACACTGCATATTCTGCTGGATTTTTAAATGGATGGTAAAAAATCGGCGCTGTGTAGGCTACAGCACGCATTTTTATTTCTGTCTATGCAGCACAGTGTATCGTCAGATTTTTGGCAGTACACTGTGAGATCCCATCTCACCTTCAACCTACAAAAACCTTCAACCTACTATAACCTGCTACCACTATAGCACTGTAACCCCTAAGTGACTTCTTCACTGTGCTAATTGGCATGACACCCATCAATCAAATTTTGATAATCTGTCATAAAGCCAGAACCATCATCTGTTCAATTTAGTAGTTTGACATTTTGCTTTTTAAAGACAAATCTGTGAGTCTTAGGCTATGTTCACACGGCTTATTCACGCCATAATTGCAGGACGGATTTCTCCCGCAATTACGGCGTGTGCTCCAGAGCGGGGGCGGGGCGGGGGGCCGGCAGCTCGCCGGCCCCATAGATATTCATTATCCAAGGCGTGTATACCACCGGGATAATCGACATATTTCGCGAGCGGGGAGAGAAGACAGGATCCGTAGTTCTCTATGAGAACTGTGGATTACCGTAATGACTGGGACGGATTTCAGCAGTACGGCGCGAAATGCAGAGCGAAATCTGTCCCAAAATAAGCCATGTGAACATAGCCTTACAGTATTCCATCCTCGTCAGGACTGTCACGAGTAGTGAACACCTGTGGTCGCTCTCCTGTCTTGGGGCAACATGTATGATTTTTGGCGCTTAGACGCCACGTTTTATGCGCATTATAATAGTGTAGAAAGCACCCGATTTATAAACCTGCTCTACTGCGGCTCATAAACCAGGTGCATTCAAGCGCTAAGAGGACACTTCTGGCTCAGGTAAACCACTTTTAAAGTGCTCTACCTGTTCCAGCAGTAATGTGCCTGGAATTGCCATACTGAAGCTATAAATCTATAATCTTCGTACGGTTGTAATGCGCCCCGCCTCCCGCACGCTCCCTGAAATCAGGCGCATTACAAAGTGCCGTGGGCGCTCTATAATGCGCCTTATACTGGTGTAAAAATATGTAAAAATATAGGGAACTGTTTTCAGGCTGAAAAGACGCCAGACTTCTGCCGCAGCCCCGTTCATACATATTGCCCCTTATGCCTATATAATTTATCAACTGCAGACCTCTTTCTGCTTACTCACATTAAGACTTTTGCCCGTTCTTACATTGCCAAGAAATGAAAAAAAAATCGGCAAAATATTAAATAAAAAACTATAGATACTGTGTTTGTGATCAAGTAGCATATCTAACACAGAGGCAGCTGAAGCCAATGGGATGTGCTCAGTGATGATATTGAAGAAAACATTCACTCCCCACCGGCCAAGATCCCCGGGTTTAGCCCGTGTCCTGTTGGGGGTTGGTGAGTCCTGAGGAATGTGTCAGTGCACTTGTGATCTTGCTACAGACACTCCTTTCTGGAGAACTGGAAACGGACATCTTGCATCTCTTTACACTGGAAAACTATAATTACAAATACAAAAGTTTAAGGATGAAAGCGCATGGTGCGGCTACCAACGGGCATATGGAATACCAGCAAACTCAAGCCATCATTGGAGCACAGGGGGTTTTTATTTTGGGTTTCATGATGTGTTTTTACCTTTTTCTTATTTTAACTCCTCTCATGTGTTCTTGCTTTACACCAAGCTGAATTTTGATTTACAAAAATTTTCCGAGAAAATTTATACATTTGGAAAAAGATGAATATATTTTCAGACAGCATTCACAGGTTTATTATTGCAGCAGGACTGGTGTACGAGCAATCTAATTTTTCATTACCCAGATATGTTTGCATAGCTTATTCTGCAACCAGCATTTGTACCTGCCACACATCACCTCACCTGACCTGCAGAGGCTAAATTTTTGCATATGTATAGATTTCGTTGATCATACATAGCAACATTTGCAATCGGTGCCAGGTAAGCATAGCAACTGGGGCTGCCACTACACATATGACTTAGCAATATGCAAGCTTTTAATCCTAACGATACATTAACTGAAAGGACACATTTATATGAACCAATGTTGGATTTTTTTTTTTTTTTATTTTTTTTATTTTTTTTTAAAGAGTTGACCACAAAATAAACCCCACCTCCAACCCTGCTTGCATCCAGAGCCCTATTGGAACCCTTCTGAGCTGTAAGAGGGAAATATGTGGCCAACAGACTCCTCTCCCTCCTGAAACCCTGGCTCTTTTTGGAAAAGCCAACCTTGTTTGTTAGTTGACGCTCAGCCTTATCATCCGGACTGGTGCCAGGAGCAATTTTAGGTCTCTCCTATCTTCGGCAAAGAGGAACCACTTGCCCCAGAACTTGGCAAGTGCCTTTTGGCCTGGATGGAAATAAGGTTTTGAGGGGGTGCTTCTCTTTTTAGAAGACTTACCATAGACCACATCCATGTGCACTGTTTGGGCCAATTCACATGGCTTATTCAAGCCGTAATTGCGGGACGAATTTCGCCCGCAAGTACGCTGAATAAGAGGTGGGGTGGGGCACCGTACGGGGTGCAGCTCTCACCGGCCCCATAACATTTCATTATCCACGCGCGGTATACCCGCTCGTGATAATGAACAGTCAGTTTCACCCCAACCGCCGTATTCGCCGAGAGGGCAGGAGAGACTGAAATCATAGTTCGTGAATTACTGAAAATGGCTGGGACGGATTCCAGCCATATTGCAGCGTAGTACGGCGCGCAATACAGCTGGAATCCGTGCCCAAAATAAGCACATACTCCAGCATTAAAAAAAAACACTTTTTCATTAAAAGATCTGTAGGGGGTGAAACCAACCCTACATACTGTGGTGCTGTGTATATGTGTATAGATGGTGTATTCAAAGGGTTAAGAATGAGTAATACCATAGATGCAATATCCATTAAGTGCTATTCCATAAGTGTGACTTCAGAATTATACCAGAATTGAAGCAGAAATGATACCAGGAATTGACCTTACGGTAAACCTTAAGGTAGATCTGCTTATATCCCATATCTCACCCCCACAATTGCACTTCTATGCCACTATCATCACTACCTCCCTATTCCCCTTTGGGGACCCTCCCCTTTGGGGACCCTCCGGGCCGGACGGCGTGGCCCTCTGGGCGGTCGCGTGCAGTTCGGTCCGGGAGGAATCTCAACCAGGCTGAGCGGGTCCCGACGGAACGCGTCAGGCGTCACCCATGGCTCTGTGTGACGGCTGCTGCGGTTCTCATACGGAAGACGCTGGACAGCGCAGTTTCCCCTGGCGAAGAACCGGTCAGGGGCCCGCCAGGAACACGGAGGAGTATGGAACCAACCAGACTTCGGAGCAAGGAGCAGCACTGGTCCCAGGGCGATGGTGACGTCACGGTGCGGACCGAGCCGGGCCTGAGCGGCTGCTGCCTGACATGCGCTTGGTATCATCAGGTGATCTTCGCTAAACATTGAGGGACGTCGAAGGAGCGTACGTTCAGAGGTTCATCGCGTTCCGAGTCAGCGAAGATCGAGTCGGTGAAGTCGGGTCAGACACGACGGTGTTCCAAGAGCGTTGGAGACAGCGTCGAGAATCGGGCAGCGCGGCTGGCGGGATCAAGCTCCTGTGCAGCTGGTGAGTCTCATCTATTTTGTCCTTGGCGGCATGGCGGCGCAAGGATTAGCAGAGGGTTTAGCTTCCGTGTGTTGGTAAGGGGGGCTGCGTTACAAGATCTAGTGGAAGTTTTGCGGGAGTTGTTTAGCGCGATTCCCGGTGTGCAAACTGGGGGCCCGATGTCCTCCCCTTTCGCCTGGGGGTCAGCAGTAGGGTCCATTCGGCGGTGGCCTAATTCCTCCTCCTGATAGGGGGTGGGGATTTTAGGCGCGGGGAGTGGGTTAGCAACAAGGGGGACATGGATAGCAGTGTCGTAACAACACAAGAGCAGGACTCGTAGATAGGGTGCGCCTCGACGATATGGGCAAAAGGAGCGAGGTGTACGTATGCTCTTGAACGGCCCGTTTGGGCACTCATTTAAAGAAGAAGGTAACAGGAAAAATTTGGACCGACGGAATCACGTCAAATTTTTTTCTATCCTTCTTCCACTGAGAAGTTTCAATTTAGCAATGGGGAAAACGGGACAACAAAAAAAGGAAAGCGAGAGTAAAAAAGAAGAAGAGGAGAACGTAGGTGGCGTGTTAATACCGCAACTTTTCAAACTGGCTACAGCGTTATGCTATTTAGCGATCGAGTGGTGGGGCGGAAAAGTCCCCTGAGTATGCTCAGGGGGACGGGAGTGGGGGGGGGGGGGGGGGGGGGGGGGGGGGGCCGGGGCCTATATTTCTGTTTATATGGACTCTATAGTGGAGGCGAACGGTTTTACGGGGGGCAGCGTGGTTATGTTTATGACGAGCAATTTTCGTCACACAACGCAAAGCGGTCAGGCCATCAAATCCGGTGGGACCATAAGGACATCGGGTTATGGTTTGAGAGGTGATTGCCTCCGACACGCATGGCCAGCCCTTTCAGTGAGGACCCCGGGGGCTCCAATCCGCAGGGGTATGTGTTGGGTCTTTTGGGGGCGGGTCCCAGACGGATTCAAGCCAGGGTCTGCTGGCAACGATTTAACGACACTCAATGTCGTTCGACAGCCTGCCGCATTAGGCACGTTTAATTCAGGTGCATGTGCCTCCCATGGGGCATCCCACTGCATGCGCATAGTCTTAAGGAAAAAGGGCTGTTCCTTCGCAGGAGTGACGCCGTATGAACATTCACGCAATGGAGCCATACTTAAATAGGTATCCTGAGCGTTCGCGGCGCGTCTACTAGTCAAAGGGTTTTCGGCGAAGGGTTCGTATCCCCATCCCCCGCCCATGAGGTTCCTTTTGGTTTAAAAAATTTACGTTCTGGCGCTGTTGCAACCGCGAGGTGGTATCGGAAATCGCTGGAAGGGGGGTAAAAACAAGAGTGAGCATTGGGCAGTGATGGCGGGCCCCTTTGCTTCGCGTCCGGTTCCTGACTTGAGAGGTCTCCCGATGGGAGGTACCCGAAAAAAGGAACCGAATAAATCATCATGTTTATCCATCACTTGTCATCCCGAAGGGTTCGTCGGTCCTATGATGGTATTGACCCCGAATTTATGTTCAGTGTATATACGTCCTTCGACGCAGCGCTTCGCTGGGTTCGGGTTCAGTGTCGGGGTGGCGTTGATGGCAAAGACGGACACGTAGTCAGCATTCGGTTACTACGGTGCATCCGGATAGTAACTCGGGCTGTTGGGGTGTTTTTGTGATGGGTCGTTTTTTTTTATAGATACAATGTTTGACCGATGGGATGTTCTATTTCAGCTTTATTTTGAAGCATTCAGTTCTCGTTTTTGGCGATGGGTGTGCGGGAAGTGTTCGGGTTAACTTCTGTTTATATCATCATTTGGACGATTTCCTTGGCATTGGCCATCGGACTCAAGAGTGTGCAGCAGGTCGCTGTGCAACGATGTAATAAAAAAAAATAAATGGACAGCGTCGCATTTTGGGTTTCCTTTGGCCACGGAACAAGACGGAGGGCCTACCACTTCGATTAATTTCTTGGCATACGCATTGATTCAATGCTGATGGAGTGCCGTTGCCATAGAGAAGCTAGTAGACATGAGGAAGGAGGAGTACTAAAGTTTGAGGGTTGTAAGAAGTGACCTTAGAGATTTACTAATCTCTTTTGGGCAAGTTGAACTTGCCTGCGCGCAGGATTATACCAATGGGGAGGGTGTTCGTGGCGGTTGGCAGGTGCACAGCGGGGTGCGGGCCTCCGCATAATTTGTGAGACTTGACTAAAGGTTAAAGGAGGATTTAAAGGTATGGCAGTCCCTTTTGGCACAATATAATGGGTGTTTCCGATTATTTTGGACAAAAGCTGTGAGTAATGCGGATATCGCAGTGTTTTACTGATGCGGCGGGAAAGTGTTTGGGTTCGGGCGTAATTGCCAAGGGTACTGGTGCGCGAGGCGCTGGCCGGTGGAGTGGGTTACACATTGTGTCAGTCAAGAATTTGCCCTTGGCTGGAACTGTACTTTCCCATTGTGGTAGCGTTGGAAAGATGGGGTCAGCGTTTTCGGAACAAGAAGGACCAGCTTAAAACTGCGACAATATGGGAGTGGATCGAGACGATTAATTCCCTAACGGCCTCCTCATCCTCCCGGTTCTGGTGTTTATTGGCGCGCAGCTTGTGTTGGCATTGTCTGGGATTGACACCGTGGGTAACGGCGACGCACGTCCCGGAGTGAAGAATGCACGTGGCTGTTCTTTATCCGTTTTCCAGTTGGAGCGGTTTCGGGAGCTGGCACCAGAGGCAGCGGCGGAGGGGAGCTGAGTGCCCCCTAAGACCTGTGGACATGGGCATTTGATTCCGCAAACTCTCTGTTCAGGTTTATCATTAGCGCCGGGACTGGGAACATACCAGGCCTTCATGGCCTTTGGAACGGTGCAGTTGGAGGGTATCGGCCCGGTAATCTTCAGATGGGCAGAGCGCGCAGCAGGTTTTCAGTTTATCGCCATGTAGCTGATGAAGGAATGGTCATTTCTAAGTGTCCCGTTTTGTGTACGGCTATTGGCCTCTGCGGATTTAAGGCAGGGAGGTAGTAGATGTGACCAACGGACTTTTTTGGAGTGGGTTCAGGCTTTGAAAGTGATGAGGCGTGGCAAGAAGAGGTGGATAGCGGCGCCAGTGATGGTTAATTTGTTGGAGCGATTGGGAGCTAAGTTGGTTGAAATTTGGTAAGCTCGGATTTGATCTTAGCCTTTTCCGTGGCCTTTTCGTTGGCATTTTCGTGGCTTTATTCCCGCAAAAAATCCCCGGGGGAAGTTTTAGTTATGGGGGGGGGTTTGTCCGAGCAGGGCGTGGAGGGGGATTAAGATGGGGCGGATTCAGCAGTAGTCACGTGGGAAGGGCAGCGGTGTTTATTAATAGGACCAAACCAGAAATCAGGTATGGGTAGAGGCAAGCTGTTTGAGACTTGGGAGCATGAAGGAGCTATAATGTGGCCAGTTCGTAGCTTTCATGAATATGGGGGGCGGGGGGGGGGCGGGGTCAGGGCCGCGCCGCGGAGGAGCTTCTGGGCCTCCTGTCTCATTCATGCCGATGGTAGTTTTTGTCGCTGTTTCAATTACCCGTTAAGTTTTCGACTGATCTGTTTGGACACACACACAGAGGTCTGACCCGGTTCATTTGCGCCTCATTCTATTAAATAGGGGACGGCGACAGAAGCAGCGGGATTGGGACTGGATGCAGATTCGTGCGGAGGATTCGGCTATATAACGCTCCCTCGATTGGCTGATTCAGGTGTATAAGGGGAGGGGCGTATGTTTATAGACTGTTTGGTGTTGTCTTATCCTCCTCTCTTGCAGCAACGATTGATTTGTATTTTGGGCACTCGTGTGCATTGGGGTGCACAACGATGCTGACCTTCGGAAGTGAGCCAGCCAGTAGGGAATCCCTGAAGAAACGGCGAAAGCGTTCGGGATGGATTCGGTAAGCGAGAATGACTGGAGTCAGGGTTCTATCAGAAGTTCATAGTTTGTGCCCAAGGGGTATAGAGATCGTCAGCCGGATGGTGTGTGTTTTTCATGTAGAGGAACGATTTGGGCATGCGACCGACACAAGAGAATTATTAGGATGTGCGCTATTTGACTTGCTTGGCACTGGTCTATCTTATTCCTGAGATAGTGACGGTTGGTCTGACATCGTGCCGGAGGTTGGCGTGGAGGACTGCCATGATTCTGTTACATAGGTTCAATAGGGCAAAATCAAGTGAATAATGACTGTGGCTTCATTGTGGCAGAGAAATGAGGGGATTTGTAGAGTTAAGGCAAAGGGAGCTGAACCTGGGTGTTGGGGAGTTTTGGAGAAGCCGGAGTGCATCTGAATGCATGTTCGGCTAGAATTATGGTCGCTGATATTCTGGGAAGGGCTAGAGACAGGCTTTGGAGCCGTGGGGGCGTCGCGATCCGCGTGAGGTGTCACGGTCGCTAGCTTTGGAGCTGTTGGGGTGTCCTTGGAGTCAGGATAAAGCATTGGCGGGAGTCGGGTTTCTGCTTGGCTCCCAGGTTCTGGATGTGACGTGGCTGGCGAATGTTGGGGCTCCACAGAAGCAGAGTCCTTGGAAGCAGGTTGCGGAGTGCTATTACCGTCACTAAGGTGGCTTTTGGATGTAACGCCCCCTGAGCACGGGGTGATGGCTGGGGCGAAAACAGCGTGTGAAGGAGGAGTTTTCGCGATCTCCCTGGTGTTGGATTATGGATTTAACTCTCAAGGGTCCTCAGCTCCCAAGTTGCAGGGGTTTTTTTTTTTTTTTTTTTTTTTTTTGTTTTTTTTTGTTAAGGATGCAAGTATAGGGGTCGTGGTTGTGTAGTTGGGGGTATTCGGGTTTTAGGGCAAATGGATATGGAGAATGCTCATTTGCATTAACTGTCACTACGCGATTAGGTTATTTATAATATTTATTTATTGTAGTTTAATAAAATGGCAAGACTGTGGCCACATACACACACATTAAATCCAGCCGTGACTCACGTGCTTTACTATTAGATAATCGGGTGTGGGATTGGAGGGGTTGGCCAGAAAACAGCAGAGTATAGGCGTTGCCTAGGGTCAAGCAAGCAGGAACAGATAGATGGAAGATAGGAGTGAAAAAGAAGAAAAAAGATAGTGGAGAGAGAACAGGAATTGTCCTGGTAGAGAAAGAGAGAGGGAGCGAATTATAGATGAAGGCCTGCCTAGATTGCTCCAGGAAAGCTTACTAAGGGAAACAGCCACTCATCACGGAGAAAAGCCGTCCCCCCCGCGGCCGTGGGGACGGCCACAAAACCGGACAAATACCGTCCGGCAAACCGGCCGGTATTTGTCCACTGCCGTGTAAACGGCCCCTTACATTTTCATAACTGTAAGTGCTTTAAAAACAGCAGGTTTTGTAGTTGTTGTGTGTTTATCACTTTTTTTAGTACTTTCTGCAAAAAAAAGTGTGTATTCATACATTTTCATTTTTAGGCATTTTTTACTGGTGCATTTTTCCCCCATCACAAATCATGTCATTCATCACATAATTTGTGAAAAAACACTACAAAAATGCATAAAAAAACACCCATTTTGGTGCAAAACTTAAAACCAATGGCGGTCTATGAGGAGAAAAAGCAACCAAATGCCTGAAATAAACACTACAACTACATAATGTGGAACTTTAAAAAAACAGATTGTGCCCCACCAAAAAAACAGCAACTTAAGATGATACAAGTAGAAGCAACATCTGTAGTTTGTTTTACAAAAATGATTGAAAAAACATGCTTTTTTTTTTTTTCAAATCTGCAAAGAACAAACCCGCCTTGTGACACTTGACAGGGCTTAGAGAAAGGTCTGCATATTTTTTCCCGAAAAAGAAAACAACCCGTCCCCCTTTAACGACTCTGTTTTTGGGATTGCACTCAGGCCCCCTTTATCTAAAAAACCTAGTTCATGGCAAGCAAAAACCTATAAAAAACCTTCCTGGGGAAAAAAAATGTTTTATTAAACCCTGGACAAACCCCCAGAAGGTCCCATGCACATGACCAGATCTCTTCGTACAAAACCCCTTAAAAAAAGAAATTAGGCCCATTCTGCCTCTGTTGTGGAATTTTTTGTGGGGGGTGTTTTTTTTTTCCCAACATGCTGTTTTATGATAGTATTCTCCCCCTAATTAGGGGGGTGGGGGGGGAAAAACTGTTTTATCTCCCGAATCACTTTAAAATAACACAGTCCCCCGGGGGGATACACAGGGTTTGTGTGAAATCTTGGTGGGCCCCATCCTCAGTCCAAAACCCACATAACAATTTTTCTCCCGTTTTTTTATTATTGACCATTGAAGTTGCAAAAGGGCAAACCAAATTTTAAATCCTGTCCCATATAGATGTTTACATGCCCTTTTCCTCGAAAACCCCGCAGGAAGAAAACGGATTCCGGAAACTGCAGGGTGGTGGGCCCAGGTTTAGTATCACCTTTTCTTTTCCCCAATTTTTTTTTTTTTTCCTAACACCCATTAAACTATAACTTTATTAAACTGGACAACGCCTTAAAAATATATTAGTCTTGCCAAGTAAAGATTTTTTTTCCATGTTATCCTAAAATGTCAGACATGGCAGCTTTCCTACTGTACTGCCCATTCTGAGTCTCCTGGTTTACAATAATAGGGAAATGCAAAATTTTCAGTGGGTATAAAAAAACCATGATTTAAAAAATTTGGATTTTGTGAGGGGTCATGTCGGTCCCTTTTGACTCATCAAAAACCCAAAGCGATGCCCCTATTTTTTTTCTGCATGCTGGGCCCCCTACAGGGCAGTGTTACTATTCAGAATCTTTTTATCTGAAAAGGAGATAAAAACAACAAGAATCAGGGCCCAAAAAAAAAAATGAAGACTTCACCCAAGAGAACAACTTCAGCGTCAAGATTTGCATTTACTTTTGTTCAAATTAAAAACAGAATTTAGGATGATCCTCGTGAAGCATCTTTAAAGAGCACCTGTGCCCCCTTCAAACAAATTGCAGTTGTCCTCATTGATGTGTTACCGTCACTCCACTGATTGTTGTTTAGGTCGCGTTGGGTTTTTCCTCCCCACCTTCTAAGAGCCTTTACATTTTTTTATTTTTCTATCTACGTCATGGGTCTTCAAACTGCGGCCCTCCCGCTGTTGGGAAATTACAACTCCCAACACGCCCACGGTTATAGATTATATAAATGCATGATGGGAGTTGTAGTTTCCCAACAACTGGAAGGCCGCAGTTTGAAGACCCATGATCTACGTAGTCACATGAGGGCTCGATTTTTGTGGATTATACCATTATAGGGAACGGTAAATGGTACCATTTAAAAAGGTTTTACCATTTTATTTATTTTATATTGTTACCATTTTTATATCTACGACTTTTTCATCATTTTTTATTGTCATTCTTTAGGGATGAAAAGCAACTAATAAAGTGTAATTTTGGTATTTTTTTCTACGCAGTTAACCATACAGAATAAATAATGTGATATTTTAAATCAATAATATATTTTACAGATGCAGTGAAACCAATTATGTGTAACTTTTTTATTTTTTAATTCATAGAATGTTTTAAAATTTTAATATTTTTATTTTTTTTAATATTTTTAAAATTATCCTTAGGATACTTGACCACTAAGGGGCATAATGGCCTGTACACTTTTCTGTAATAGTAATATATTGCAGAACAGTCTACAACAATTAGGTCCCTGGCTGCTATCACAACTATTCAGTCCCTCCCTACCCCTCCAAGTGAGCCATCTCCATAGCCACTTCCCTACACCATGATCTACAGTCACATTATATGTCCAAAAGGAATTAATTTGCCACCGTCTTGACAGTCTAGGGAAAATAGTGCAGTCTATGGACTGTCAATGGGTGGACACCACTCCTCAGTTCTCAAAATGTCCTAAGCAGCCTTTCATTTCTTGTGGTCATGTGTCCGGTGGGCAGATATCATTTACATGTTCTGGCTCAAGGCTGTGAAAGCTTAGCAAGTAGCAAATATATTTCTATGTGACACAGCAATAAAGCCAATGGAGAGAGCTGTGTAGTAGAGATGTGCCGAATCTTCTTCTATGCAGTTCTCTAAATCATATAGGTGGGAATCTTATAGGGATTATTATCAGACCTTCTTCACACAGCATTTTCTTTCATCTACTCAAAACTTGGTTTGGATTTGGAAAAGTATAAATCAGCTTTGCAGCAGAAGTGTCTTACGACATCTAGAACCGCTAAGCTGTAGAGAATTTCAACTGGGGGGTTTTGAAGCGGATCCTCCATCCTGTCAATGGGGTAAAATCAGCCCCTGTAACAGGACGAAGATGATCCAGCTTCGCCAAGTTCAGGCCCAAGGCCGAAATAAAAGCAAATCTGCAAAGTTGGCAGCTGCCCTAGAATCAACCAGGGCCTGCCGGTCTTAAGGCGCATTAAATGAGTGCATAGTGCGCCTGAATGAAAGAACCTGTCAAAAATCTGTGCGTCTACCTTGCATAGCATAATTGATGCACCTAATCTAGGTACATAGCATAATTTAGGCGCATAGCATATCATTGCTAGCCACCACTGCTCATTCTCTGGCAGCATACAAGGTGGAGGGGTGAATGGCACAAAAGCACCTCTCCTGACTCCTCTGGCTCTGGTCACTCCTGTGGAAGTCACTCCACTCTTTAGGCCCAATAGCCTTTTGGGCCCAACATACTCTGAAAGCTGACTCGCTTACCTCTATACAGACAGTCTCTATGCAATCTCTCTGGTTCAGTGACCCTTTTTACTGCTCTGAGGTTTACAAAAAACACTTGTCGGGTCCCAACCTCCAAAATGGATCCAATGCTGACATATCAGTCAAATTTTATCACCTCTCCAGTGGTATGAGTCTCAACCACCCCTGCACCTGCCACTCCCCTACAGTTTATAAACTGTGAGGTCTGGTCCTCCAGCTCTTGTGTATGCTCCCAGAATATGAGGCGTAGAGCAGGTCTGGGGGGGGGGGGGGTAGCACTGATTCGGGTACAGCCTCTCTCTCTCCATGGCTGTTTCATTGTCCAGCACTGCTCTCTGGGATGTAGGCTCTTCGTCAACTCTCCTATCACGTTGATTTTGCTCTGCCTCCATTGCTTCAGACAAAGCATGCTGACTCTCTATCATGCTCAGCACAGTCTCTCACTACTCTCATTTCCGGTGATGCACATGTATTTCTCCCCTCATTATTGACTATAGACTATTGGCCTGACTGGTCTTACCTTGGTGGGAAACTTTTGCCGTCCTTTCGCTTTGACGCGCTCCTCTTCTTCACTACCGCACCAATCCACCACCCTGCAACAACGGGGTCCTTACAACACATACCAAGCTGCGCTGCTTAGTTTCTTCTTATCACTTTTCTGATGCCCACCGACATCTGAAGTCTTTTTTGACATCTTTTGATAAAAGTCAAATTGTGACCAAAAAGGTTGACGTTCAACTAATTGTCACTAGTGAGATATTCAAAATCATATGTCCATATGAATTTGAATTAAAAAAAAAATTCAGGGTAAATATTTTCAGTTGAGTATATTGGACTGAGCCATCGTGAAACAACAGTCACTGGCCTTCTCACACTCTGGCCACTCTGCACAACTGTTTTGGGCTGCCTTGCACACGGGGTCCCCTTCATAGGGGTTTTCTCGCCTTTTCTAGCTTCGGGGTTACTCCTTTCCCTTTGGCTTCCTAAGCCTTGGTCCACCCCCTTTTGACCAACACGGGCCCAACTGCGGCTACTCACTGGTCACTCTGCAAAACCTTCTGCTTTACCGGGGGGACCCCAGATATCCTTTAACCACTTCTTTTTCACTTGTCCCATTTACCCTTGTCCAAACATTTTAAATTTCCGGGGGGTATCCGCAGGGGGGAGACCCCTCTCCCCCAATGGTTCTTTGTCTTTGCCTTAAAACCCAACCCTGCCCGACTACGCGAAATGTAAAGGTTGTCACCTTTAGCAACCTTCAGGTTTTAAGATGGTATCTTATTGCGGAGGATCGGTGAAGTGTTAGACGTGTAGTGCACCGGTGCTCAATAACTGCAGAAACAAGATTTCTAACACTAAACTTGGACATTTCATTTCCCTCCTTTTACACAGGGAGTGGTAAATTTCTCCAACACAATTGCACTTCTCACGAGGGACTCACTCAGTCCACCTCACTTTTCTCCCAACCTCCTCTGTAGTCTCTCTGTATGTCTTCCTCTCTGAGAGTACGGCTATACCCAAGGGTCCTCTCTTCAGACCTCTTGATACACTACCCAGGACTGACTCACTAAGCCTACTCTCTCCAGTTCCCATCCATACTTCCCACCTGTGTCCTCGTCTGGCAACTGCTTATTCTCTGGTCTATCTGTGAGTGGGGTGTCCACCCTAGCCTGCCCAACCTATCACTGGCAGATAGGTAGGGTTCCCCCTTTTTGCTGCAACAAAAATTTAGCTGCAACAAAAAATTCCCCCCAGCCGAATGGGGCCAGAGGTCCACGGAACTCTTCTCTCAGTCTACACTACTTGCATTGCCGAGCTGTCAGGATTACTCTTTCACTGTCTCTCTTAGCCCCTTCCCTTGTCAGCTCTCTGATTGATGACTAGCTCTTCTGAACTGTCTCCCTGAATGCTAGGATATTATTCCCTTCTACTAGTGACTCAGCAACTTTATAATATGTACATGACACTATACAGTATATTAGCCCCATACACATTCCTATTCTGGAGCAGCACTTTATCTGTCATCTGCCCACACAAACACAAATATACATTTGCACACCCTCAAAAGTCAGGGAAAGATTAAGGCGTCCCCTACAATTTGGTCATGGAATCAGAAGTAAGGCCATTTCTCCAAAAACCCCAGGACCATTTTTCAAAGGAAATTTTCATGGGCTTTGCGAACAGCCCCGGTGGCCCAAAATGTGCTACCCTGACCTCTGGGGTTTCCCCACTAGTCTTCTATGGACCACATCTGGGATGTCATCAGTCACCAATTACAAAGAGAGATGCCAGCAGCCAGTCTTATAGTTTGGCTTCCCCAAATGCATTCCGCGTGGCATAACATTCTTTACACAACCTATATCGGCCTCCATTTATTATCATTTGTATATCATTAAAATGTCTACCCATCTTGTGATATTCATAATTTCAAGACTTTTCCTTCTTTAGTTGCAATTCCAATGTTGAGGATTGTATTTGGAACTGTCAAAAGACTTATATCTGATAAAGATCAAAGACAAAGTTACATAAACTTTACAGGAAAAGGGTTTTTCCTGTAAACTCCCATGTCAGATTGTATGGCACTTTTATAGCAGGCAGTTTGACAGCAGTCCTAGAACATAAGAAAGCCTGGCTTATCCCTCAAGGCATACAGATGGTGTAGTCACATGGTCTCTAGATAGTACATCCACGGTCCGTTCATACATATCAACATTCAATGAATGAATAATTCAACGTTATTGGAGACAAATCATAAAATATTGATGTAAAAAAAAGATAATGCTGCTATAAGAAGATGAGATATTGCTATGGGCGATGAGATGTTGCTATGGGCAATAAAGAAAGTCTTAGTGCTTGACGGATTTCATACATGTCGCTCTACATATTTTAACCAGAGATGATTAAAGGATATCTGTGCTTTGGATGCCTATATAAAGAAATGCAATTTATACAATATATTTGTCAACCCCCCACTATAGCAAGCACAATGCCCAAATCCCCCTTTCCCTTTAGCCCTAGATTTTACAACATTCTACAACATGGAGCCCATAGCCAAACCATTGACCAATGTCTTAAGGGAAATTTAATTCCCCTGTGGCTTAATGCTTCTTTTATCCTTTTAAACAATTCATTTTAGCAAAAATAAAAATAGTTCCTTTAGAGGTCCTAAATGGCACCGCCCAGAAACCCCAAGGAATGTTTAAATTAAAGGTTTGTCCACTTTATGTTTTGTAATTAATTTAGGATGGTGCTTCATTTAGGAAAAAAATTAAAAATAATACTCACTCCTCTCCATTCCTCGTTCCAGCGCTGTCCACCATCCTCCTAGGTAATCTGTTTTCTTTCTGGTGCTAGTGGTTGGAAAATCACTGCGGATTGGTTGCAGAGTTTATGTGATTTCCTGATGATGATTGACACAAAATGCCGCACAAGTTAGCTGAGAGAAATGGTACTGGGGTGCTTGCAGAAGGGACAACCTATCCCATATAGCAATTCTCTAAAGATCTACAGCACACCACAGGTTTTTTTTTCAAGCAAAACTGTGATTTATTTGTATATAAAGTGGACTCATCTCCAGTAGATTAAACAGCATATGAATACATGAGCATTAAAGGGGTTGCCAGACCAATTTGAAAGTTTTTAATGTGGTAGAAATGCCGGACTAGCGGTTGGGTAGGAAGTGCTAGTAAAATTCTGGACTAGGTTGGGTAGGAGTGCGGTAGAAATGGTCTGGGCCAGGGTTTGGGTAAGGGGTGCTGGTAAAATGTCTGGACTAGGGGTTTGGGTTAAATGGGAAGTTTTGGCTAGTGTTGGGGGAAATGCTGGAGAAGTGGTTGGTAGGTGTGCTGGATAGAAATTTCTGGACCAGTGGTTGGGTAGGAGTGCTGGATAGAAATGTCTGGACCAGTGGTTGGGTAGGAGTGCTGGATAGAAATGTCTGGACTAGTGGTTGGGTAGGAGTGCTGGGTAGAAATGTCTGGACTAGTGGTTGGGTAGGAGTGCTGATAGAAAAAGTCTGGACTAGCGGTTTGGGGAGGAGTGCTGGATAGAAATGTCTGGATCAGTGGTTGGGTAGGAGTGCTGGATAGAAATGTCTGGACTAGTGGTTGGGTAGGAGTGCTGGGTAGAAATGTCTGGACTAGTGGTTGGGTAGGAGTGCTGGGTAGAAATGTCTGGACTAGCGGTTGGGTCGGAGTGCTGGGTAGAAATGTCTGGACTACCGGTTGGGTAGGAGTGCTGGGTAGAAATGTCCGGACTAGCGGTTCCCAACCGCTAGCCCAGACATTTCTGATGACGGCCTTTGGACGAAAATGTTCAAATTGCTCTGGCATCCTCTTTAATGTCCATATATTCATATGCTGTTTAATCTACTGGAGATTTGTCCACTTTCTTTACAAATATATCACGTTCTTTGATTTAAAAAAACCTGCTGTGTGCTGTAGCTCTTGTGATATTTCCTGATATCACTTTTCGTAAGTAAAGAGCTCTAATGGTGGTCAGGCAATACATGTGATTGCTGCAACCAATCAGCAACTGCAGTCATGACGTTTTGACTGCTAGCAGAGACCAGGGGAGATGGCGGATTTCAGCAGCAGTGCTGGAGCCACGGTGAAGACAAGAGTTGAATGATTATTATTTTTTTTATTTTCTAGTTGTAGTGCCATAGATTATTTATTTTTAAAAAGTGGACAATCCCTTTCAATAGCATACAATGAAGATAGATCCAGCAAACAGAAACGACAATGCATTTCAGGCCTCACGGGCCTTTCCTCATGGCATAGGGGATGTCATGAGGAAGGGCCCATGAGGCCTGAAATGCGTTGGCATGTCTATGTTTTCTGGATCTATGACTTTGTTCTTTGGACTTTAAATAAATAATATGGCTTTTTAAGATGCTGGAAGCACACTACTACTTCTGACCCCTTTAAATACTTCTTTAAAAAAATTATTAATAAGGGTTAAGAAATGTTACCCTCCTGCACAACCCCTTCAAATACCCTAAACCTACAAAAATAGAGACAATGGCATTGTTATCTTCTGGGTATCCCAAAATGAGGTTCCAATGGGAATAGAGTACATTGCTATTGTAACCAGTCCTCTCTCTTTCTATCCATAAGTGGATTGCAAGTACCTTTCAAACCATCATTGCTGGGGCCATAGCCACAAAGGCTGCAGAGGTTGAAGGCACATCTGACCCTGGTGCCAAAGGCCGCTCTGCCACTTAAGAAGACACTAGTATTATAAATGTCACATGGAACGAAATGGTTTGTTAGAGATTTAGCAATGAGTCCAGAAATGTCAAGTTATGTTTCTGAACTGAAACATGTTGTAATTAAAGGTTCTTGTGCAACACTGATCACAGGGCATATTCTGTAAATTAGAGCCCTTTGCTGTCTGAACACTTCAGTCTGCCCAGACTAATCCTATTTAAGCATACAAACTGCTATCCTGAAACTAAATACTGGTAGTCGCATATGTATCAGACGAAAAATAAGGAAGGTTCTTAATAGATGAGTCCATTAGCACTGATGTAATGAGCTTGCTATAATCATCATTGACTCTTGAGCCAAATTTTTTAAGACCCTATAAACAATTATAATTGACAGGCTTTTTCTCCTATGACTTCTACTGGTTCTGTCCTTTAAACTGTAGAATTGAGTTGTAGAATTTTTTTCTGGACCTCACTACTCTCTGACAGCTGTTCCTCTAGATTCCGTCAGACACATGCAAGCTCGGCCAGATATGCAATGTGGTGTATCTGATTATGTGTGTGCAATGTCTTACCACAGGCCTCTATGTGGGGGAAACAGGGCAGAGACTCAGACAATTCACACAGATTCACCATTAATAACAGCAGAACCGATCTTCCAGTGGCAACACACTTCTCCAGAGATGACCATTCTATTGAAGATTTGAAGATTGTGGTTTTAACCTGCTGACCCTCACAGAAACATGGCTCCAGCAATCTGACACCGCTTCCCTTGCCGCTCTCACCTATGGTGGGCTACACTTCACCCACACCCCCAGACCTGAGAACAGGCCGGGTGGAGGAGTTGGCATACTCCTTTCTCCACAGTGCACTTACCAGGTCATTCCCCCTGCACCCTCCCTCACTTTCCCTCCTTTGAGTCCACACCTCAGACTCTTTGGGCATTTTTCCATCAAGTCGCAGTTGTCTACAGCCCCCCCGGCTCTCCCCGCCAGTTTCTGGATCTTTTTGCCGCCTGGCTCCCACTCGTCCTCTCTACTGAATACCCACTCTCATCATGGGTGATTCAACATCCCCATTGATGACCCCATGTCTCCCTTCTGCCTCACAAGTTTCTTTCATTAACCTCTCTTTTGGGCCCCTCTCGCAATTTACTGACTCCCCAACCCACAGGGATGGGAACTCTCTGGATCGGGTTCTTCTGTCATTTTTCCTCAATTTCTAACTTCACTAATACTCCTTATGCTCTCTCTGACCACAACCTTATCTCCTTCATTATCACTTATTCTCAGCCTTCTCTAGACAAACCTGCCCATCACACATTCCAAAATATCCGCTCCATTAATACTCAGGAACTCACAGACACCATACAGTCTTCACTGCCCCAATCTCCTCCCTCTCCTGTCCTGACCAGGCTGTCAAACGTTACAATGAAACTCTCACAACCACCCTGGACATGTTGGCATCACTCACACACCGCACCACCAGAGTCAACCCCGCACCCTTTGGGAACACACCTCGGGCTCGTTTTCTCCGCGATGTTCCAGGTGTTGCTGAGCGGTGGGGGAGAAAGTCAAGCTCCCTGCAGACTTTCTTCACTACAAATTCATGCTCAGGACTTACCACACTGCCCTTCACTGCGCCAAACAAAAATTTTCACCTCCCTCATCCAACATTTACACAACAAACCCAAAACGCCTTTTTGACACTTCCACCCCCTCCAAAGGCCTAAAGCTCAGGCTCTGGTCACTGACCTCTGTGCTGAAGACCTGGCCACTCACTTCAAAGACAAAATTGAAAATATCCGGCAAAAACATCACATCACAATCCCCAAATAATACCCATCCTGTCCCTCCCCGCACGTCCTCTAATCTACTCGCAGCCCTTGACCCGACAAACAGGGGAAGAAGTGTCCAGGCTTCCCTGTCTGCCGCCCACCACATGCTCTACTGACCCCATTCCTCCCACCTCGTCCAGTCTATTTTTTCCAGCTGTCCTCTCTCACCTTATTTGCTACTGTAACCTCTCTCTCTCCACTGGGATTTTTCCCATCTTCTTCAAACACGCCATCATACCCCTTTACTAAAAAAGCCCTCTCTGGACCCGTCCTGTGCTGCCAACTACCGCCCAGTCTCTAACTCCCCTTAAATCTCTAAACTCCGGGAACGCTTGGTCTACTCTCGCCTAATCCGCTATCTCTCCACTAACTCTCTTCTTGACCCTCTGCAATCATTTTTCCCCCCACCCTACACTCCCACGGAAACTGCCTTAGTTAAAGTCAAATGACCTCCTAACAGCAAAATCTCAGGGTAACTACTCCTTGCTGTTCTCTTGGATCTCTCTGCAGCATTTGACACTGTTGATCACCAACTTCTCCTCAGCATGCTCGGGCCCCTATGGCCTCCAGGACACCGCTCTCGTTGGTTCTCATCCTACCTCTTGACCGCTCCTTCAGTGTCTCATTCCCCTTCGACCTCCCTCTTCTCTTCTCTTGCTGTTGGAGTTCCTCAAGATCAGTTCTAGGTCTCTCCTCTTTTCATTGTACACAGCCCCCAATGGGCAAACCATCAGTAGATTTGGCTTCCAGTTTCCATCCCCTATGCGGATGGAACCCAATTATACACCTTCTCCCGTGGACATCACTCCAGCCCTGCTACAAAACCCAGTGACTGTCTGTCCGCTTCTCTGACATCATGTCCTCTCTCCATCTGAAACTAAACCTCACTAAGACTGAACTTCTTGTCTTTCCACTATCTACTAACCACCCCCCCCCCCCCCCCGGCTATTTCTGTTTCTGTATGTGGTACCACCATTTCTCCTAGGCAGCAGGCCCGCTGTCTGGGGGTTTTTACTAGATTCTGATCTGACCCTTTACCCCATATATCCAAGCCCTTGCCCGCCCTGTCACCTGCACCTCAAGAATATCTCCAAAATCCCTCCGTTTCTCACCGTGGAAACAACTCAAACTCTCATTACTGCTCTTATTCTTTCTTCTTGACTACTGCAACTCCTTGCTTATCGGTTTCCCTCTCTGCAAACTCTCCCCCCCTTCAATCTGTCCGAATGCGCAGCCAGGCTCATCTTTCTCCTCCAGCCCCTATACTGATGCCTCTACCCGTGTCAGTCACTGCACTGGTTGCCCATCCAGTACAGGATACAGTATAAACTCAGCACTCTCACCATTAAAGCTTCTCCACAACGCTGCACCCCCTACATCACCTCCCTCGTCTCTTACTACCACCCGACCCACTCTCTCCCTCTGCTGCTGATATCAGGTTACACTCATCAATCATCCGAAAACCTCTCATGCCGCCTACAAGATTTCACACGTGCAGCACCAATTCTCTGGAATATGCTACCGCGGGCGATCAGGCACATTCACAACCCTCAAGTTTTAGAGGGCCCTGAAAATACATCTTCTCAGTCTGGCCTACCAAGATCCCTAACTGCTACACACAATTGTCACTCCCTATCTTGGGCACCCCACAGGCACTTATCTGTATATAGATGTACGTCGGGGCAGGTTCATCCATTTTTCATGTAAAACACCCCCATATTATGAAACATGACCGGACCATTTTAAACTTGGCACTTCTTACCGTATGTTTCACCATACACCCAAATAGATTTAAAACTCTCACGAGCAGGGCCCTCACACCTTGTGTCTCATCTGTAAGTACTTTTAATGTGTGATGTCTGTACGTTTACCCTTGAATTTGTAAAGTGCTGCGGAATATGTTGGCACTATATAAATAAAGATTATTATTATTATTATATTATTTAATGGGACATTTCAAGACGCAGAGGGAGAGAAAGGAATTAGAATTTAAATTAATGCAAAAATGTAAAACTCTGCAAAATGGACTACATATCCATACTAGTTTCATGTCACACTATGTGTGAACTGTGAGAGCCACAAATCACACCTGAGTGCAAAGAGATAAGAGCAATAATTACTGATCCCTCCTGTCACGCCTCACAAGTTTCCAGATAGTTTATTTCTTGACCTGTTGTAAATGACTTCTCGGCTTATATTGCATTTTGTTATTTTTAAAGATTCTTAGTTCCTTTGAAGATCCATGTCTTTTGTGTATAAAATGTCTGTAAATTTTCAGTTTCTTGTATAACATCATGTCTGAAGAAGAGAGCTAATACTCTCAAAAGCTCACCATCAAATATACTCAGCTAGCCTCGAAAAGGTATCGCCTGATTTCTTCACTCTTCTACTGTGTGTTTAAGAGAAAGAGAAAGCCTCTGGCAGATGTCTCTGACCATGGCTGATCTCTATGAAGGACAAAAGGATCGGATGTTGAAATCTAACATGCCCAATCCTTCTATCCCTTTCCATCATCTGTTTGAAAAGAGATTAGGAGGCCCCCTATACATTAGACAGATGACTAGTTTTGCTGAAATTGTCACGTTCACGTGACTTTTTTCTAATGTGTATGGCCTAAGACCAGAAAGGCCAACAGGTCATTCCTAGTATGTATGTAAATGAAGGTCTAGTACAAGGTTGCTACTGTTCAAGTGACTCAAGAAGCTTCTATAGATTTCAATATAGAAAGCAACAAATGCATGCAGCTCTCCATTTGGTCTCTTTTTGTAAAGAAGCCCGGTCGCCCACCTCAACAGACTCACTCACAGTCATAATGTTGTTGAATAGGGCACTGCTTGGTTCAAATCTGGTTCAAACAATCTTGTAAAAAATTTAGTTTTGAGACATCCTGTTACTCTAGCCCTTGGCCTAATATTATCTATAACCTTATTGTTAACAATATCTACCAGAACTGATGTTACAGATGGAGCGATGAGATGATGTCAGACTGGAAGTTAGGCTTCAAGGAGAGTAAGAAGGGAGCGGGGCATTAGAGAATTGTAAGTTAATCCTTAAAGGACAGTTAAAAACCCTAACCCTAAGCTCAGTTTGGGGCCAGGGTAATTTTTTGGGTTATTTGTACCAAAATTTGTTTTTGCTGACCTGAATCTACTGGATGTGGAACCTAACATCAGCCTAACTCTACAGCGCAACACATTAGTCATGAAACCCTATTCTCCAGACCCCACTTATCATACATTTATGGCGTATCCTGCAGACATAACCTGGACTTTTGTAAACAGGTGAGCATCTTGTTGGAGAAAACACTACTCGACATTGCCTTAGAATCTGTTTTCAGATTAGTCTACAGTTCTGTCATGCTAAATATAGTTTACAGCCATTCAGCTGTGATCTCTGATAACTCAGCTCACAGATAAATATTCTCAGTAAATTAGTACAAAATACTTTAACTTAAAGGGGTTGTCTCACTACAAGGATTGCTGCTTTTTATGTTAAACATCTTGCAAAAACAAGTCACTTTGCAATATGTGTCTATTAACAGTGTCACAAACTCTTCCAAAGATACCCCCTCTTGTATGGGGCTGGCATCAGCTCGTCAGGTCACTATGGCTACAGACCTGTTTGATCTCTCCTAATAGGCTGCCAGCACTGGTTGCTATAGCTACAGACCTGGCTTCTACTGCAGCCTAGTAGAAGCCAGTAAACACGCCCCTGAATTCAAAACGAAACCAAGAAAACAGGACTGAGGTGAGATGAATCAATGTAGTGAGACAACTCCTTTAAGTAACAAGAATAAAAAGACTGCAGCTCTGTATGACCATTAATTTTTCACCATCTGTCACAGATAATGCTATGAAGTGGCTGTAGATTGAAACATCTACCACATGTGCATAATCTTTACAGGCTTTAGTACTCAAATCTACTAAGGGCCAGTAAGCTCTGATGTACTTCTACTGGTATGAAGTCTCTTTTATGTAGTCATAAATTGGACTACCTGGGATATATATGTTTAAATGCTTATTCACTAAAGCAGTTTATTTGGGCGACATTAATAAAATGTATAGTACAACATGCAATGAATGGTATTTTTATCACAACATACATTTCTATATATAGAAAGAAATACAACTTAAAAACATCCCGTATAAGTCCAAAAAAATCCAATTTTTTCAAGTTTACATCTCTTGGCAAAAGTTAAAGAATCTCCACACTTAGAAGATGTCACCGAGATTTCCTTACTTCATAGTAAATATACAAATAACAGATACGACAGAAAGCAATGTTTGTTAAATAGTTTAACATTACAGTTTCATGAAACATACCTTGCACAAATGAGAGTAAATTTTTTAACTAATATTAGTTTATGTTTTCCCAAATTAGTAGATGGGTCAGATGGGTGTTACTATTTGTGGGGGTGCCCCTGCACGATCTGTCATTGTCCAATCAGTAGTTACAGTGTGCAGGGATGCGCCTCTTTGAAAACTGGAATGGTAACACCCAGCTGACAGATTCAGTAATACATTTCTAAGGAATAAAAGAGGAACAGCGCAACACAAGAGAAGATGCTCAAATTTATTGAAATGGGCGTGGCAGGAAATGTCACAGGTCTTCGTTAAAGTTTTTCTTCAAGAAAGCAGAAAAAAGAAAACAGATTTCCTTAAGAAAAGCTTTAAAAATGACCAGCAAGCTGTCTGAATCTCAATCAGATTAAAAATCTATGGTTTAAAAATGTTTTCCTTATACAGAGTTCAGTTCCTGAGGAGCTGATCTGTTTCCATTTTTTGGGGTATAGTGGAAGAAGCTTCATGTAGAATTTTGTTTACCACTAGTGACATCCAAGAAATCTCAAAGAGGAGCAGCAAAGTACTGACTGGAATTTTTTTTATTGATGATTTTATAAATTTTTAACTTGATCTGGAGAAACGTGTATTTAAGATATGCATCGTGAAGCTAGAATATTCAGCTATTAAACAAACCATTTTGTGCCAGATCCGGGATTTGTGTATTTTCTATAACGTAAAACATCTTGGTGACATCTTTTAAGTGTAGATTCCATCATTTTTTATAGGGGTCTGAAACAAGGTTTGTTATTTCTTCAGTTCAAGAATCTCCAAACAGGTTTGAGAATGTATGTCATCAGGACTGTCCTGTCAGGTGTGGGCATGTCAAGGACCTCTAAACTAATACTTGGTCAAGGGTTACGTGTAGAACAAAACAAACTGGATGTTCTCCGTAGTTCACTTGTTAAGGCAGGTCTTGTGGTAATGGACATGTCTTCTTCATATCTGCTACCATCTGGCAGTTGTTATCTTGCCTTTTTATCTAATATTTCATGTACGTGAAGAATCTTCTTCCTGATCTTTCCTCTACAATGCTGGACACACATTCAGCTTTCATATAGTTGCTGATGGTTATATAGTTAGTACAGTTGAAAAGAGACAAATGTCCATCAAGTTCAAAAAAGGGTGGAGAAAGATGGGGATGAAAGGAGGGGTAGAGGGAATTTTTTAGCTTTGTTTTCTCTATTGATGCAGACTTTAGAGCTTATAATCCAAGAACCAATCTGCTCTATGGAAAATTTCATTCCTGATCCAAAAATTGCCATCAGACTGAATCTAGACTTATTTTTTCGTTTTAGACAGTTATCTAATCCTTTCCTGAAACCCTCACCGGCTCCTGCTGTGCCAGCTCCTGGGGAACCTATTCCACAGATTCACAATTCTCATGGTGAAGAATCTTTTTTTTTCCTCCAGACAGAGGGAATGTCCCTTTGTCTTTTGAGGGGAGTTAACTAAAATAACATTTCTCCATACATTTGGTAGTAGCTATTTTTGTACTTATATAAATTAATTAGGTCTCCCTGAAGCCATCTTTTTTCAAGACTAACTAGGTTTAATTCTTTAAACCTCTGCTCATAACTAAGGAGTTTGGTTGCCCGTCTTTGTACTCTTTCTAACCCCTGTATATCCCTTCTATAAGTTGGAGCCAAGAAGTGAACATTCCAGATAAGGACATACCAATGCTTTGTATAGCAGCAGTATAGCATCCATAGTTTTGTATATAGTTTAATAGGAATTTAGTAAAATACAGTCTTTAAGCCTACAGCTGGTTGTAGGCAAAACATAATAGGATAAAGGACTTTTTTCAATAAACCATTATCAAACCAGCTATTATATGGCAAAGAAGATTATGTGATTCACCTTTTTATTTATTTCCTATTGATTATATAGCTTCTAGTTCTGCAGTGCTGTATAGAGATTATCATCACCAGTTCTTGTTCCCAATGGGCCTCACAATTGAATTTCCTGAATTCAGAAACATGCACACATACTAGGGCTAGTAGGAGGTCAATTAAACTATTGTATGTTTTTTGGGATGAACCCGGAGTACACAGTAAAAACATACAATTTCCATCCAGTTGGTACCACTGAACAAATTTGATCCTATGATACTAGTACTGCAAGGCAAGAGCACTGATTACTGAGCCCCTCTGCACTGCCACTTATAAATAAACCTCAGGAGCAGAAGGGGAGAAGCAGTGACAATGGCGTAGCTAGAACATTTGCTTCTCGGGGCTATTTTTACTATATCCTAGGAGTCAAAACTTTTTTTTAATTTTCTGTCCATGGAGCTGTTTGAGGGTTTTATATCTGTGGGATAAGTTTGTGACTAAAAGCAGTTTTTTCACAAACCCTAAACCAGCCAAATAAAATTCCGTCCCCCGAAAATTCCACATACAATATCCGCCTCCATGTTTTCCCTTGCTCACGCAACTCACCACCATCTAAAATAACACTATAAACACAAGCAAGAAAGTGAAAGTGGAACCCCCTAATCACAGGGTCAGGCACAGGCGTGCACTCTCTTTTATAATCAGAGACAAGTTATGGCCAATTGAAAGGCCAATGAAACCCTACAATAACCAAATATGAAATAAGACTAGTCACACAGTGGCTCAGGTTGCCAACACATCACAATGACTACAGCACCGATGCAAAACAAAATAACCCCTGACATCCAGGAACTGTCAGGAGACATCTTCTCTGATGATTCATTTTCTTCTCTGATGAAAGTTGTTTTCTTTTCCTTTTTTTCTCCATCCGACTAAGAATGCAATGACAACGTTTCCCAGCCATGGCTCCTTCCTGCAGGATTTACCAACAAAAAATTTTTGACTTCTCCTTTTTGACAATTCCTTGCTAATTCCTACCTCTGTACAAACTCCCCATCCATAGCGCCCCAAATGGAAATAATGACCCTCTTGTGCCTTTAACAGTAAGAGCATACCAAGAATGTTATGTGTACCCAGCTTTAGTCTTGTCTTGAGTCCCTATAAACAGGGGCGTAGCGAAAGACTCATGGGCTCAGGTGCAAAACCTCAGCCTGGGGGGCACCTTATCCACCGAGACAGCTGTGGCCCCCCCTTTTAACAACGGTTTCCCACTTGAGTGATGGATGTCTGTGATGTAGACCCCCTGCGAACATTATTTTTTTTAAAGGAAAAATTGTCCAAAAGAAGGGAAAAATTTATTTAAAAAAAACCCAAAGAAAAACAAGTTTATACAGCCAAATCTCTTTTCATTTTGCCCCCCACCCCAAAAAAAAAAAAAAAATAAATCAATAAAATGTTGTGGGATGAACAGGAAAAAATGTAATTGTGCATTTTGTTTTATGAGTTTATGCTGAACAATTTAATTGACTTATCTGTATACGGGGCGGGTAAGTATAAAAAGGACCATATTATTCTAAAATAGGGTGAAAATACCATAAAAAAATTTTTTATCCCCAAACCAATATACCAAGACCAATAAACAAAAAAAAGACTATCCCCAAAAAATCCCTCCTTTCACTCCCGTATGGGTGACTGATCCCACCAAAATGTTACTGCCCAAAATCAGATTTAAGACCAAAAATTCAATAACAAAATATCATGGACCAAATAATACTGCCACCCCTGACCACATATCACCTGTATGTTATTGAATATAATGTTACACTAATCCCCTTTTAACCATACAGGGGACCTGTAGTGGAGTAGAGTGACACAAGCTCTGGGACTGTATTTTACCCCCAAAAGGGGACCATATAAGGGGTAGATACCAGTGTACACAGGTCTGCAGGCTGTATATTTACCCCATGAAATAACCATTTGTATGTATCAGTTACACACCCTTGCATATGTATATTTCCCCCATACAGGCCAATAGTATGAATTTAGTGTACACAGGCTCTGCAGACTGTATTTTACCCCATAATTTACCCTATGTGATAGATATCCCGTTAACAGGTCTGCCACATAAGTAATTACAGTGCGTTTATTTAGGGACTCACAGGTGCGTCTTATCTGATGAGGTCGTTCTTTCTTTATGTCTTCATTATTCCCGCCATCATGATGTCTTCTCCGGGGCCACAACTTTCCCCTGAGAGTTTACCAAAAAACATGTTAGACTCCAAACACTAAAAGTTCCCCCAACCCAACTTTGGACCCTCATTTGTGCCACATAGGGGGGAAACACACCCCATTAGTAGGCAGGCCCCAACAAATTAGGGAAAATTGGAAATGCTCAAAAGCCCGCTCCTTGGGATGCCTTTGGGACCCCTTCTATCCTTAAAACCCAAAAATCCAACCCCTCACTCTGCCTGCCCCCTCCCTGAAAATATTTCACACATCCACCATTCCTCAACTTTGACACTACAAAAACGCTGTCCACGCCCTTGTCTCTCTCATCTAGATACTGTAAAACCTTCTCTGGGGCCCCCCCCCATCCAGCACTCTCCCCCCCCTTAAACCACCCTAACTCTGTCCCCATCTTACCCACCTCTCTCCCCGTACTCCTCCCTCCCCTTTCAATCCTTCACGGGCTCCCATTGCCCGCAAATTATTTAAGTTATAACTATGACCTACAAAGTCTCCTAACCTTTCTCCCCCAAAAATTCTTGCTCAATCTCCAGATCCCTCCCCTCACGAATCTCCGCTCCTCCAGGACCTTTCCCCTCTGCCCCCCTTCTCAGCTCCCCACAAACCGTCCCCAAGACTTAAAAAATCGTGCTTCCTTTCTCGGAACTCCTTAACCCAAAAATCAGACTCTCCCCAACTTTCACCAGTTTCAAAAAGACCGAAAACCCAAACTTTTCAGAAAAGCTTATTTTACATAACCCCACACCAAACACAAAAATGTCCGCCCCACCCTTCTGTCTCTCCCCCCTTCCTTGTAGATTGTAAGCCCCGGGGGGCGGGGCCTCTTTTTTCTCTTATCAGTTACTAGTATTTTTCGTCACATTGTATTTTTTCAACATTTTTTATTAGTAACCCCTTGAATGTACAGCGCCCTGAAAACAATGGCGCTCTTTTAAATAAAAATTAAAAAAAAAAAAATAATAATAATAATAATAATGCACCTTTTCAATAGATTAGATCCTAAAATGTAATCAATTAAGTGGGCAGACTCATCCTATTAAGTAGTTAAAGTCCTCCCTTTAATATGAGCCCCTTCTAGTGGGGGGGTGAGTAGATAGGACCCCTCTAGTGATAGGTTTGTAGATTTGAGGGCCCCTCTAGTGATAGGAAGTAGATGGGCCCCTTTAGTAGATGGTAAGTAGATAGGCCACCTCTAGTAGTAAGTAAATAGATAGGGCC
Organism: Phyllomedusa bahiana; assembly: GCA_025379985.1. Taxonomy (NCBI): domain Eukaryota; kingdom Metazoa; phylum Chordata; class Amphibia; order Anura; family Hylidae; genus Phyllomedusa; species Phyllomedusa bahiana. The sequence continues at coordinate 934 of JAODAL010033191.1, read as the reverse complement.
CCCTCTGTGATAGGCAGATAGGGCCCCCTTTAGTAGGAGGGAGTGGGCCCCTTCCAGTCGGGTTTTAGGGAGGGAAATAGGGCCCCCCGTGGGAAATTTGGCAGGGGATAGGGCCCCCTGTGGTAGGTAGGCAGGTAGATAGGGCCCTTTGTGGTAGGTAGTGAGGTAGATAGGGCCCCTTATGGTAGGTAGGCAGATAGATAGGGCTCCTTATGGTAGGTAGGCAGGTAGATAGGGCCTCTTCAAGTAGGTACCCATCCCCCCTCTTGTTATAAAAATAATAATAATAATAATAATAATAATAATAAAATAATATAATAATAAAAAATATTTCTTTCCTCGGCTCTCCAATGCTCCCCCACCAAACACCTCCCTTTGAATCCAAAGTTCCGGCATCTACTAGGTCCCAAGTCTAAGAATAGGCCTAGTTCAAGCAGCGGTGCAATGACATCATTACATCACGGTACTGCCTCCAGTGGCCTGAACGGCTGGGATCAGTGTATCCTTGCCGTTCAGCCTCAGCTGCTGCTTGCACCATGCAGAAGGCGACTGTGTTCACTGCCTTGCTGGGTCTATGTGACCCAGCGATGCAGCTGTGTGGCAAGGGGGGACCGTGGTCTCCCCCTGGCTCAGGGGCCCAGTCACAAGTCCAGCTGCTGCGACCCTTGTAGCTAAGTCACTGCCCATATAGTAGGTAGGCACACCCCAAAATTATGTAGGCAGATATATAGAGCACCTTTTATGTAGCTATTAGGCAGGTAGGCACTCCAATTAGGCAGGTAGGTATTAAATCCCCCCATTTAAATGGTGGATAGGTTATGCCCCGCCCCGATTAGTTAGGAAGGTATACAAGCCTTCCAGAGAGTAGGTAGGTATAGAGACCCCGACCTCATTAAGTAGGTAGGAAGTAATATTGCCTTCCCCTATTACGGGG